>JBBPBX010042895.1:0-20740 GCA_038048925.1 Garcialebias charrua | reverse complement strand
TATATATATATATGTATATATGTATATATATATATATATATGTATATATATATATATATATGTATATACAGCAAACCCTCGACCTACGTCACCTGCGACCTACGGCAACTCAGACTTACGATTTTATCATATTTAATAAAAATATGATTAAAAAAAAAAAAAAATTATTATTATTTTTTTTTTGTGTGTTTAAATGTTATTAATTTCATGTGTATAGCACTTTGTTGCGGCTGTGGTTGTTTTAAATGGCTTTATAAATAAAGTATAATTATTAATATTTCGTTTTTAATTACAATCTGATCGTATTTACGCAACTTCCGGTCGTTTCCGGTCGTTTCCGGTCGTCATGTTACAACCGGTGCTGGTCAATGGAGGAGCTCCAGAGGCTACTGAGGACCGTGTGTCCGTTCAGGGTTGCCTCATACGGATAAATTTGCTGGAAACACTCGGCCAACTCTGTGGACGTCTCAGGCCCGGAGGAGCAGCCGCGGATCGCCCCGCGATCGGCGGCCACAACGCCGCCCGACATGCTAACGACAGCAGCTAACAGAGCAGCTAACACAGGCGAAGACACCGAGCCGACATGCCGCGGAGGAGCCATCTGCGGCCGCGAGCTCGCCGCAAATGTCCGCCTGGCAGTCGGGGGACACCGAGCTAACGCGGAGATACAAAGCCGACAGCCTTTTTGAATGAACTGACATGCTAACCAGTGCTGCTACTGGCGCGGCCTAACCGTAGCTAACGCCGAGCAGCTGTTTTGGAGGGAGGAACATCGCGGAGAAACGGCTTTCAGTAAGTTTTTTTTTCTTTCTGGCTCCAAATGTATGAAGTTAAGAAGCTAACAGTCATTCTTTTAAACAGTTTTGACCACGTGTGTGCGTGTGGAGCGTAAGGAAGCTGTGGGAGCTCTCACCCGAGCTGATGCTATAAGACGAAGGCAGGCTTTGACCAGCTCAAAGTAAGACATTATATTTTTTTATTATTTGTACAGTACTGTATTCATTTACTGTACAGTTCTGTGCATGTTCATGGCCTAGTATGTCTCCTTTTTCAGTCTCATGCCATTAAATATGTGTGCGGCGCTCCGTTAGCGGTATAGCCGCGACCTATGTCAGAAACGCGGACCTACGACAGGCAGGTGTTTTTGGTCCGCGAGGTACGACAACATCGACCTAAGTCACACACGTAGGTCCCTATCCCTGACGTAACTAGAGGGCTACCTGTATACTACTGTATTGACTACTACTATATACTACTGTATTGACTGTATTGTATATATAATACTACTGTATTGACATCATTCAGCATCACATCCATCCATCCATCCTTCATCAGCAAATGATGTCAAACATGAACACTTCTGAAAGAGCAGCAGCTACTGCATTGACATCAATCAGCAGCAAACCAGTAGCAAATCACATCCATCAGAAACATGTTGCAACCATAGTGACACCAGTGCCTTGGTGTGCAGTCCATGTCCACGTGCATGAAAAACAAGTCCATGAGCTCTAAGAAAGCTCGAAGCAGCAGAAAAAGAAAAAGAATTCCCTTACTTTGATTGAAGTGTAGGTAGACAGTCTGTATGATGTTTTTCTCAAGTTCAAACCTGGATCACATGGAACTGCTTAGCCATTGCTCATGAATGATGGGAGCATTTGAGGCCAGGTGTGAGTTCAGGTGTTCTGTTGGGGAGGTCAGCTGCCTGAAGAACTTGCATCCACTTCTCTGCTGTTCCCTGGGACTGCCACCTTTCTTTCTCCTGAGGTGAGGTGGTGAGGTGGTCTATCAGGCTGTTTGCAGTCACACATTCCTCATACAGCTCATCCATACATGTTTAGCCTGCCAAAAGGTGTTAAAGTTCATTAGTGACACATAGCCTAGGTTATGTAGTGATAAATAAATGGAAAAATGTGTATTGTTTATATTTATAAATTTAGCATTGTATGTAAACTATATTTTGAAATGTATTTATTAATTACCTATATGAACTGTGATTTTTTAAAAGATGGACAAGGTTGTATGTTTGCATAGTGTAAAGTAAATTCACAATTATGTATTTATTTGTACGTGTCAATTGTACACTTTTGTTTATAACTATCAATAATTAAACATGGTTCACCACTACACTAGAAATTATTGAATTTTTACCTGCCAACCAGGTGAAGACTTTCAGTGATCTTCTCCACTTCTTCAAGGGTTCTCCTGGTTTTGTTGTTTTTCACGTTTCTTATGTGTCCAACTGCAGAAGCATGCTGTTTCACATCAAACTGTCCACCATGGGCTACAGAAAAAGTATGCTTGCAAACAGTACAGTTCGCTTTGTAGCCATTATCCTTCACGCGTTCCAGCCACACATGACACTCCCGTCCATCCTACAGTAGTCTGTTAGCATGTTACCTCGTTGCTCCTCCGGTCCAGCTCCTCTGTTTTTGCCGTCTGGTGACACCAGCCACCCGTCCATCTTACAGTAAGGTCTGTTAGCATGTTACCTCGTTGCTCCTCCGGTCCAGCTCCTCTGTTTCTGCCGTCTGGTGACACCAGCCACCCGTCCATCTTACAGTAAGGTCTGTTAGCATGTTAGCTCGTTGCTCCTACGGTCCAGCTTCGATGTTTCTGCCGTCTGGTGACACCATTCCTTTTCCCACTCGACTCTGTATTTTTGCAGCCGTTTCTTTTTTTTCCTGGGGGGAGTAGGCTCGAAGTGATCTATGTTCACTGTTTAAATCCCCTGAATGTTTGCCGCTTGCGTCCATCTTCAAATCCTGTCGCGCTGTGTCTTCCGTAAACTGCCAAGACTGGACCAATGAGATGAGCCGGATTCTGTAGTTTCAATCACGTGTGTAAAAGGGCTGTCAGCTCATTGGTCACAGAGCAGAGCTGCTTCTTCTTCTTCTATTGTTTATTGGCGGTTGGCGAACTTATTTTAAGCACATTACCGCCACCAACCGGACTGAGTGTGTGCATTGCCGTCTGCTCCCAATCAACACGTCATGTCAACAAACTAAAAGACACTTATGAGAGTTGTTTTTGAAAAACAACTTTTTATTTTATTTGGGTTGGATGATAAGGAAAATTGAGGACAAAGCCTTGTTTTATCTACGTCTAGCGACAATAAATAAAAAAATAAAATAAAAAACTTTTCTGCCAGGCTGAACTGCTCTCTGCTGGCCAGCAGAGAGCCCCATTGAGCTGTCGGGCCCCTGGGCACTCGCCCAGGGTGCCCATATTGTAGATCCGGCCCTGTTAGTGACACGTTGCAAATGAAATATTGTGGGGTTCTCAAATTTCTTACGTGAATTGCAGGGCCTTGTTTTTTGTTTCTCTGAAATATGAACATGTAACAAATCTCTCAAAGGTCCTCAGATGTGTCTGGAACTTATTTCAATCCCTTCTCGAAATCATTTCTATAATTCTAGATGCAGCGAGGAAAACCATCCTGCATGTTTAGTTGTTTCTCTGCTTTGATGCACTTGATTTCAATAAATGGGTGATTAACAGGCTGGGGCAGAGCTTGAGGAACTCACTGAATCAGGTGTGTTGGAGCAGAGAAACAACTAAAACATGCAGGGTTGTGTTCCTCAAGGACCATGGTTGGGAACCACTAGAGCTCTGTCTCTGTGTTTTTATTTTCTGTTTTAGTAAATACACTAATCAACATCAAAATCTGGACCAAAATCAAACAGGAGTTGGTGCGTGGCTTGTATAAAACTTCTCGTTCTCACAGCTTCCATTCATTCAGAATTGAAAAAGACTTCTGGACAGAAGTCGAAACGTTTTCTGCAACAAATAAAGTCCAGTTGATCCTGTATTGAACGCCTTTTTTGATTTTATCATGTCCTGGATGACTGAGAATCTTCACCAGCAAACAGGAGTTCCTCCAAATGTGTCATTCAGCGTGATTTAAAATGAAAATTGATGGATGTTCTACAATGTTGTGTCCACACCAGTCATAGTTCAAGAAAGCATTTACATAAAGATATGTTTTATTGGATTTTCATTCCTAGAAAGTGATCCTGCACAGTCCCTCAGCCCTTTTTAATTTTTTTTAAACTTATTTATATCTTTTTTTGACACATTTTTGAAATACTATATACCATCTGGTTCCCCCTTTGATGTGGTCCCCCCTCGGCTACTAAAGGAAGTTTTTCCTACTCTAGGTCCTTCCATTCTTGCTATTGTGAATAGCAGTTTATCCATTGGCGTGGTGCCAAAAACATTAAAACATGCTACTGTTCAACCTTTCCTGGAAAAAAAACAACCTTGACCCTTCAGTAGTATCTAACTTCAGATCTGTCTCCAGACTCCCATTTGTTTCTAAACTTCTAGAGAAAATAGTCGAGTCCCAGTTGAAGTGCTTCCTGGAGGATCACTCTGTCCTTGAGTTATTTCAATGTGGCTTTTAACCTCTCCACAGCACTGACATCTTCCTATCCACAGACACTGGTGACTCTGTGCTGCTTGTCCTATTGGACTTGCTTTAAACACCATCGACCATGAGATCCTCATTGCTAGGTTGGAGCGGTGGGTGGGCATCACAGGGTCAGCCCTCAATTGGTTCAGATCCTACCTCTATGACAGGTCCTTTTGTGTTTCCATCAACCATTTTAGTTCTGCAGTGGCAGTACTTAAATGGGGGGTTCCGCAGGGGTCCATCCTGGGTCCTCTCCTATTCTCCTTATACCTACTGCCACTTGGTGCTATTTTCCGGAAACACAACATACCTTTCCACTTCTACGCCGATGACTGTCAAATTTACTTCCCCCTAAGACACAATGGTACATGCTCTATTCAACCTCTGCTCGACTGTCTGGGTGACATCAGGGACTGGATGGCTTTAAATTTCTTAAGTTTCAATGAAAAGAAGTCTGAAGCCATGTTGTTCACTCCCAATGACACAATCTCAAACCACTGCATCAACCTTTCTGCTCTAGCCCTGTCTGAAAAACAAAAAGTCACAACTCTGGGAGTGATAATGGACCCTTCCATGAAACTTAACAGTCATGTAAATATGATCGTTAAATCCTGTTTTTTCCAGCTGAGGCGACTGTCTAAGCTGAAGCCCATATTATCCAAAAAATAACCTAGAGACAGTAATTCATGCATTTATCACATCTAGGCTTGATTACTGCAATTCACTCCTGTTTGGTATCAGTCAGACCACCATTGCACGATTACAACTGGTCCAGAATGCAGCAGCCCGATTTTTAACCAGTACAGGCAAAAGAGAGCACATTACACCAGTCTTGGCCTCCCTGCACTGGC
Organism: Garcialebias charrua; assembly: GCA_038048925.1. Taxonomy (NCBI): domain Eukaryota; kingdom Metazoa; phylum Chordata; class Actinopteri; order Cyprinodontiformes; family Rivulidae; genus Garcialebias; species Garcialebias charrua. The sequence continues at coordinate 15,478 of JBBPBX010042895.1, read as the reverse complement.
TACCGGTTCATCTTCGAATCCAGTTCAAAATTCTCCTGTATGTCTACAAATCGCTGAACAGTCTCACCCCGCCTATCTCTTTGATTTGCTACAACTGTATGTCCCACCACGTGCTTTGAGGTCAGAGGACCAGGTACTTTTAACAGCTCCAGGAACTTGTTTTAAGCGCAGAGGTGACAAGGCCTTCTCTGTAGCAGGCCCAAGACTTTGGAACGAGTTACCACCAGTGTTGGGTGTAACGCGTTACTTAGTAACGCGTTACAGTAATCACATTACATTTTTCAGCAACGTGGTAGTGTAACGCACTACTTTGAAAATGCCTGTAATATATTACAGTTACTAACAAAACCTTACATTAGTTACTTGCATTACAATCAGGACCTTTAGGAGAATAGTTTAAAAAAATATATATTTAATTTACCTTTCGGAGAAAAGTTGTGGGACGACGGAGCAGACGCATGACTGTCACGGGGAGAAAACAAAGACGTACGCGATGACGTCGGAACGTCATACGTCAACGTACATAGACATATAAAGGACTGGTACATAGACATACATTGGAGGGAATGAATGAACAACATGGCGGAGATGGAGGAGAACGCGGCGATTTCATTTTATGGATGGAAGTATTCACATTATTTTTCTTTTGTCGCGAGAAATTTACAAAGACAACACGCTAATGCTAAGCTAGTTGCTAAAGAGCCGCAGAGGGATGGTGAAGCAAGTTTGATGCCGCCACCGTGTAAGCAGGCTCGGCTTGAATTTCACCGCCAGGCATCCACTACAAAGGCTGAGGTAAACAAACTTGTAGCAGCGTACGTAGTGAACGAAGTGTTGCCAATTTCAACAGTTGAGTCCCCGTATTTCCGAAGAATTCTGAGCAAAATACAGACAACAGGAGGTGAACTGGTATCGTCAGACAGAAAAACGTTTTCAAAGTACCTTGACCAGTGTTATGTGAAGATGGAAAATGAACTGAAAAAAACGTTTGAGGGCTTTGAGTATGTGTCAACTACTGCAGATATTTGGACCTGTCATAACAAAAGTTTTTTGGGCATGACAGCACATTGGATCAACCCAGCCAACTTTAAAAGAGAAAAGGCTGCTATTGCCTGCAAACGGATAAGAAAAATCCAAAAATTAATACAGGTTAAATCTCAGGTCTTAGAGTAATCCGAAAGTAATGTAACTAAGTTACTTTCAGAACTGAGTAACTAAGTAGTGTAATATATTACTTTTTTTTAAAAGTAACTTGTAATGTGTAACTAATTACTTATTTTGGGTAACTACCCCAACACTGGTTACCACTGCTCGTCAGACAGGCCCCCTCCCTCTCGGTTTTCAAATCCTGTTTAAAGACCCATTACTATTCTGTTGCTTTCAACACCAGCTGATCTGTGTGGTTGTTTTATTTATTGTCTGCAATGTTTTTATTTCTATTTTTTGTACTTCATTGTGTGTGTTGCCTGTTGTTTGTACAGCACTTTGGTTGGCCTTGTCGCTGTTTTAAGTGCTCTATAAATAAAATGGTATGGTATATACAGTGTGTTTTACTTTTCAGCATGGTATAAATACTACTGTCTTGTTTTAAACACTAATCATTTCACAGAGGCCACAAAATCCAAAGATTCTCTCTTTTGCACATGGATCTGTTTTGTTGTAGGTTTGTTAAGAGTCTTTTGCCTTTCATTATTTGATTTTTTTTTTATGTTTGGTGATTCTTGTGTTCTATTATGGTACTTACTTGTGCTTTTATTCATTCATTTCACCTGTGCCACCAGCTCTTTCTTCCTTACTTCAGCTCGAACTTTTAGTAATTTCTTCCTCCTCAGTCCGGCCGCCACACCCATTCTAATCTGTTCCTCATCCTGTTTCGCTCAGCTGATCCTCGTCTTCTTCTTTACAGGCACATCTAAAAAAATTGGAATACTGTATAGTGAAGTTCAATTTTTTCCCCATAATTTCAGATAGTGAACCTTGTACTTTGTATATCATATAGACTCATTACAAAGTGAAATGATTCAAGCCTTTATTTCTTGTATTTTTTATGATTGTGTTTTAATTCTTTATTATTATTATTATTATTATTATTATTATTATTATTATTATTATTATTATTATTATTATTATTATAGTTTAAAAAAGTAATTCAGTGTCTCAGAAAACAATGGTGTGTACTATTGTGAAGACATTCCTTATTGTAAGCTCCTGGTGTCACACAATAAATCAGCTGATTAACTCCTGGACATGCCTGAACCAGAGACAACGTCAGAAGCGTCTTACCTGCAGAGGACAAAAAGAATTGGACTGTTGCTCAATGGTCCAATGTCCTCTTTACATGTGAAAGTAAATCTTCACGTCATTTGGAAATCAAGGCCCCAGAGTCTGGAGGAAGAGTGAAGAGTCCCAGAATCCACATTGTTTGAAGTCCAGTGTAAAGTTTCCACAGTCATTGATGGTTTGGGTCCATGTCCTCTGCTGGTGTTGGTCCACTGAGTTTTCTGAAGTCCTCAGTCCACACAGCATCTACCAGAACATTTTAGAGATGTCATGCTTCCTTCTGCTGACGAGCTTTATGAAGATGCTGGTTTCATTTTCCAGCAGGACTCGGCTCCTGCCCACAGCGACAAAGATACGAACAGCTGGCTGTGGAAGATTCTCATTTTTTAGAGTGAATTTTCATTTTTTTCATTATCTGTAAGCCACAATCATCAAAATTGCGAGAAAAAAAGGCTTGAAATATTTCACTATGTGAGTAATGAATCTATGTTATATACAAGTTTCACTTTCTGAAATGAGTGACAATTTTTTTCCACAATATTCAAATTTTCTGAGATGCACCTGTATATACCGCCAGATCAGTCCATAATTCATCAGTTCATTGTTGTTGTTATGACACAGTCCAGTCTTACATGCTCCTCCTGAGTTTTTGTTCTTGTTTTAATAAAAAGTTTTTTATTTTCTTGTGGTGTCCATATCCATCTGCATTCTGGGTTCTATACTTTTACAAACCCTGACTGTAAATAGCATGATTGCCTATAAAATAAAATAAAAACAACACAAAATGTAAATGTTCTAACAGATTTTTTAAACATTTTGAAGACTTATGTCATTTTGAACGTTGGGTTTATAAATTGTTTCTGCTCCAGTTCAGCTCAAATACCTTGACAATGAGTTAGAAAAAAAATCCCTAATAATAATAATAAGCAAAACATTTTAGTACAACTTTTTCTTCTGCTTTTCTTTTAACCTCCTCTTGCACTGTCTGGCATAGTTGACCTATAGAAAGTTTTTCTCATGGCAGGTGCCAAAAACAATTAAAAACTATCAGTCTTCAAATTTGAAACATTAAGATCATGTGTATGTTTTATTTGACAAAATATAACAATAATTTCTTAATTTAAATAAATGGATATTTAACAATGCCTAGAAGAACATGTAAACCTAAATGCAATAGAACATAATAATTAAAAATGAGTGATAAAATATGACCATCATTACAACTGTTCTGTAATAGTAACACTGACTGCAGCTCCTTGTCCAAGATGGCCACTAATTAACACCAACTGTCAGCCATCATCCTGATGAGGACCTCCACTACATAAGGCTGCAGTCCAGTGTTACTCTTCGCTGGAGCATTGACCATCTAATGCGTTCCTGTCTCCTCGATCCTGGTTCCCCTGTTCCTGCCCTGGTCCTCCCTGTGCCTAATCATGGTTCTCCTCGTGCCTCGTACTGGTCCTCCCTGTGCCTTGCCACCCACCAGTTGCCAGCCTTCCTCGTTCTGTTGGATCTTTGGCCCTGTTTCCCCTCTGCAGCTCTTCCATGGATTTGGAGTTGGACCCAAAAATATCTTCAAACAATTTGTGCAAATAAATGATGTAAGATCTGACCTCTGCAATATCACATGTCGAGTTCCTCAGGGCTCGGTAATTGGACCAAAGTTATTTATTTTATATGTGAATGACTTGGTAAAGGTGTCAGGACTCCTTAAATGTGTCCCTTTTGCTGCTGATACCACATTTAAAAATGGTGATAAATGTGTGTTCAACAATTATAGACCTATATCCTTATTGCCACAGTTTTCAAAAATTCGTGAAAAACTATTTGTAAACAGACTAGATCAATTTATAGATAAACAAAATATTCTAAGCAACAGTCAGTATGGGTTTAGAGCAAAAAACTCTACATCAATGGCTCTCATGGAATTAATGGAACAAATAACTACTGCTGTCGATCAAAAACAATATTGTATCAGTATTTTTGTTGATTTAAAAAAAGCATTCGATACTATTGATCACACCATTCTCCTTGAAAAACTGAACAAATATGGTATTAGAGGACCAGCATTACAGTGGGTATCTAGCTACTTAAAAGATAGGAAACAATTTGTACAAATAAATGATGTAAGATCTGACCTCTGTAATATCACATGTGGAGTTCCCCAAGGCTCTGTACTTGGACCAAAGCTTTTTATTTTATATGTGAATGACTTGGTAAATGTGTCAGGACTCCTTAAATGTGTACTTTTTGCTGATGATACCACTTTTTTCTGTTTAGGTGAAGATATAGAACAAATGTTGGAATTGATAAAGACAGAATTTGTCAAGATACAAACTTGGTTTAAAATAAATAAATTATCATTAAATCTAGAAAAAACTAATTACATGATATTCGGTAATAAAAAGAAAACTGTTGATGTTCCACTCAAAATTGAGGATGTTGAGATTTGTAGAGTGAATGAGGTGAAGTTTTTGGGTGTTATCATTGATGACAAACTGACATGGAAACAACACATAAATTCTGTAAGAATAAAAATAGCTAAATCGATTGCAGTACTGTACAAAGTCAGAGACCTATTGAATGATAAAGCTCTGTATTTGTTGTATAACACAATCATTGTTCCACACTTAATCTATTGTATTGATGTTTGGGGGAATGCGTGTAAAACAATCACAAAGCCTATTTTTGTATTACAGAAAAGAGCTGTAAGAATTATCACTAGAAAACATTACTGTCATCCATCAAGTACATTATTTTATCAACTGAAGTTATTGAAGTTCCATGATTTGGTAGACTATAATATTTTATCAGTTATGTATAGGGCTCAAAATAATGCATTACCTTTAAATATCCAAATGCATTTTGTTAAAAGACAAAGTTGTTATAATCTTAAGGGGACAGAGATGTTTGTAAAACCACAATTCAGAACTAGTTTGAAGGGACGTTCTACCTCAATCCAGGGAATTAGATTATGGAATGGCTTGGAGAATGTAGTTAAAAATGCCAAGTCAATGTTTACATTTAAGAAAATGATCAAAACGAATGTGTTAAAAATATATATGAAATAGCGTAATGTGTATTGTATTAGTTAGAAAATTAGAAAGAGTTAGTCATTTTGTACTGTTGGTTGAAGATTATTATTGTTTAATCTGATTGTTGGAAAAAGTTGGTTGAAGATTATTATTGTTTACATGGTTGATTATTATTGTTTAATCTGATTGTTGGAAGTAAGGGGCAGATATAATAAGATTTATTCTTCTTTCTGCTACCTTTCATTCTTTTTATATTTTGTACACTATCATTTATGAGATTGTCTTGTATTGTTTCTTTTGTTAAAAAAATGAACAAATTTAATAAACATAAAAACAAACATAAACATAAACAATTTTGTTTGTGTAAAGATATGGAACAGATGTTGGAGTTGATAAAGACAGAATTTGTTAAAATACAAAATTGGTTTAAACTTAACAAATCATCATTAAAGAGCGACTAAACCCAAATTTATGTTTTTTTAGCTGATAAACTCCCTAGAATGTGTTTAAAATGTTTCTGAGCACTATTCCTGTGTTAATTTCCATGTATTTGTGCGTATTTGTTTAAATCGGCAATATTTGGTCCAAAAACGTGTTTATGGTAGCTCTATGGGTTGAACAGAAGATACTGCACGCTGATTTTCTTGTTGGTCTAGACCAGACCTGGGCATTGTAAGGCCCCAGGGCCACATGCGGCCCTTTGGTTGACTCTGACCGGCCCCCGTAAGGGGAGTTACAACAAAAACATAGTTTCTAATTTTACCTCATTTGTGGACTGCATTGCTTTAATTTTGATGTCTTTTTAAAATTCACGTACAAAATGATGCAATATGTAAATCAAGACATGCGCAATGTGCATGATTGAATTGTTGTCAAGTCACAAGACAACGTTAGCCCTCAAAAATGTCCACTCATGCTTTTTATTTTGTTGATTAATCATAACTAATACTTTTACCAGTTTGTCTAAACAATGATATTTACTGCTTTTAATAAAGAAATACTACTATTAATATGCAGTATTGAATTATGTCATTTCGCCCGGCCCCCCACAATATTTTCTATTTCTCATGTGGCCCCATGGAAAAAATAATTGCCCACCCCTGGTCTAGACAGTACACTCTGACACGTCTAGTACACCCTGACGTCACATGCACTGCTGCCTGAATATAAAACTGGAGCCACTCCCCCGAGAAGGTCACTCCCCCTCCAGAGTTCAGGGGTTGGATTAGCAACATAGCATTAGCATTGAGTGAAGCTGTTCCAAGAATAGCTCTTCAAACTGATGTTCACCCACCCTTACACCATCAGGTTACAATCCGTTTGGAGGTGAGTACCATTTTACACCTTTAATTCCATAATTTATCTTTTGAGTATATGACGTGTTTCTTCATGTGCTGTGTTTGCGACCTGCAGCTTTGCTTCGGTGTGGCCCCACATAACATAAGGTTGTGGCGTTTTCATCTGTTTCTGATCAACGTTTAGTTTGTGTTGTAGTTGTGTTTAAATGCTCTGTTCCCCCCTGAGAATCTGTTCCCCCTGTGTCGGGATCCGACCGTGAGGCGCATCTGAGTTCTGAAACGAGTCCACACTATCGTGTCACAGTTATAGCTCATTTTAATCGACAGCTCCTGGTCCATCCATCCATCCATTTTCTTCCGCTTATCCGGGGTCGGGTCGCGGGGGTAGCAGCCTAAGTAGGGAGGCCCAGACTTCCCTCTCCCCAGCCACTTGGAGCAGCTCCTCTGGGGGAATCCCAAGGCGTTCCCAGGCCAGCCGAGAAACATAGTCCCTCCAGCGTATCCTGGGTCTTCCTCTGGGTCTCCTCCTGGTGATAAATAAATAAATATAAAACCTCCACTAAATAAATAAACCTGGTCTAGAGTGTGGGGTGTAGACTACTGTACAGGTTTTTTATTTATTTATCTCCGACAGAATCTAGTCTGACAAATACAAAGTATCAGCCACCAACACATCATATATAGCCTATTTATAATTTTTATTACTAATATAGAAGGCTGGAAGCAGCTGATAGAGGACAAGAAAACTTCCTGCAAAGATAAGTGTAGGCTTTGTGGTAGGCTAAATCTCATTCAAATTAAAAATATGACTGGAGAAAAATTATTTCTAGCTGCTATTTTTTGATAGTTAATGTCTGTTTTTATTTTTTATTATTATTTGAGAGAAAGGGTGCACGCTCCCGACACAGCGGGAACAGATTCTCACGGGGTAACAGAAATCGCACAGCACCTGCGTTCTTTTGTTGCAAATAATGTTGTGGATCAAGGTATTTGTAAAATAATAATAATAATCTGTGCAGCAGTATTTATTTTGCACTGGGTCATCTGTTTGACAGGTCAACAAAGTGATAGAACAGTAATGTTTCTCAAGTATGTTTTTTTGTAAGGTGATTAAAAATGTGTTGTTGTTTTTTAGCTCCATGAGGCGTTCCACATCCAGGGATGAGCCGTGCAGCAGTCCCAAACACTCGAGACCACCTTCAGGATGCTCCACCTGCCAGCCACAAACAAACACCAAGGTCTCAGCTGCACCCAACATTGTCGTGGATGGAGGTCTCAAGAGATGACGCAGCTCTGGCCGAGACTGCATCATCTTCCGCTGAATTTGAAATACATGTCACACATTTGGCACTTCGCATCTGGTTCTGTGAACTTCTTTTAGAATAGGATACCCTTTATGTAAATTACTATGTGCTTGTGTTAAATTATTATTTATGTTTTCTTCTAACCCTGTGTGGACTGGGCACCTGGGTGGTCTGTAACACAGGTGTACACACCCACCTGTTCACATCTGGCCATAACCTATGTCAGAAAGGGATTTTTTTATAAGTCATAAATTCAAGTACAGGAAACTTTTAAATTTTAACGTTTAAAAATTTATGCTTCCTATAACTTTTTTAATAATGTACAATTTGGATTACTCTAATTGATTATTGCACTTTGTTTCTTTTGTTTTACAATATTTAATATTTGCACACCTGAAACAATTATAATTTATATTAAATTTAAACATTACTTTGTAAAAATTGCTGATGTAAACATGTTTATTAAATGTTTGTTTAAATTATGCATGCATCTGAGAGAAATGCAATTTCAATCCTGTGTATGTTCTGTACATATTGCAGTTTGGACAATAAAGTTGACTTTTAAATTTGACTTTGATGTATGACTTGGAAATGTATTTATCAATACAGAGGTCTGTAAAGAAAGAAATTGATTACAAAAACTAGTTGTTTATGATTCATTTTATTAACAGTAAGTTAATTCAAAACAACAAAAGTTTCTGTGTCGTGTCACACGGGACCACCTCCAGCTCGTCTGTATGGATGCAGTGGACAGAAGAGAAAGCAGTCCCAACCACCTTCAAGATGCTGCACCTGCCAGCCAGAAACAAACACCAGAGCTGTACCAACATCTGCGTGGCTGCTGCATGGGTGCTTGAGTCATCACAGTTCTCTGAAAAAAACATTTGAAAGGATACAGTATTGTTAAATTCATTGCAATTTGTTTGGTTTGCATTGAAAAAATATAATTTCTCATAAATCTTACCAGCTGTGCTCAGTTTTGATTAGCTGACACATAGCTTAAACATATACTGTATGCACGTCCTAACAAATATATCATACAAGCTTATAGAATGTTTCTAAACACGGATCTTTGGAAAACAAATAAAATATTTGACCACTGTTTAGTGCTCATTTATAGTCAATTCAAAAAACAACGTGTGTTCAGTTCTAGGTTGCATATTAAAATTAAGCCAAAACGTCAAAAAAAACGAGGGTAGATGAAATCAATATTTTAAAATAAAATATATTATGAAACGTTACTTTTGTAATGTGCTAAGTAATAAGATGTGGTGAATTAAAGCCACTGCAGCTGGACTACAACTCCGTTGTGATCCAAACAAAGACAAAAACACAACCGTACACCGCATGCCATGCAGCTAAACACAGGTTTTTCATGTGTTCAGTGTTCAGAAGCATCCGCTTAAGCTGTGTGTGATTAAATACACGCAACAACATTTTAGAACTGTTATTTTAGTACAAGTTTAGGCATTGAGTTACTTACTGAAGACGTGACTATCCGCCATTTTGAAATCTAAACTTGGGGAGGGGTGAGAGTTCACCACTAGAGGGGGCGTGAACACAGGACAACCCCCAACCTCCTCCCCTGCTTGACTCTCTACACGCCCATTTTGAGAGAAATTTTGAAAATGGCCTAGGGGAGGAGTTACCGTCTCAACCTGGGGTTAGTCTCACTTTAAATTTAGATAAAACAAATTGCACGACATTCAGAAATAAAAAGGAAACTGTTGATGTTCCATTTGAGATTGATGGTGTTGAGATTTGTTTTGTGAAAGGGGTCAGTCAGAGTCAGAGAGTCTTGTCATTTGCACCGCATGTAGTACATGTAATGAAATGAGATTATGTACACAGGGTCCCAGTTACATCCAACAACAAAATGTGAGAGAAAAACAGTAATAACATCTAGGATATGAACTAAGAAAAACATCCAACTAGAAATACACTAAGCCCTAGAGTAATAGAAAAACATCATTACAAACAGCAGCACGAACATGAGTCATTATGAGCAGATGGTCACAGATGAACACAGCAACAAGAAAACAGATCAGCATCAGCATGATGTGACATTTCACAGTGATCACTCTTATTATTCATTTATTCATGAGTCTAACAGCCTCAGGGTAGAAGCTGTTCCTCAGTCTAGTGGTTCTACATTTGATGCTCCTCAACCTCCGTCCTGAGGGGAGTGGGGCAAAGAGTGTGTGTGCTGGGTGAGTGGGGTCTTTCATGATGCAGGTGGCTCTTTTCCTGCATCTGGAGGTGTAAATGTCTGTGATGGTGGGGAGACTGACTCCAACAGACTTCTGTGCAGCCTTCACCACTCTCTGCAGAGCTTTTCTTTCTGCAACTGTGCAGCCCCCATGCCACACGTTGATGCTGGAGCACAGGATGCTCTCCACTGCACACCTGTAGAAGGAGGTGAGGACTGGGCTACTCAGACCAGCTCGTCTCAGCCGTCTGAGGAAGTAGAGTCTCTGATGACCTTTCTTGATCAGGCTGGTGGTGTTGTTGGTCCAGCTGAGATTATCATTCAAGTGTACCCCCAAGTACTTGTAGCTGGAGACCACTTCCACCACTGATCCACCTATGTTCAGTGGGGTGTGGGTTTGTTTGTTCCTTCTGAAGTCCACAATCATCTCCTTTGTCTTCTTCACATTCATGTGAAGGTTATTCTCTTTGCACCAGCTCTCCAGATGTTCCACCTCCTGCCTGTAGCTGGACTCATCATTGTTTGTGATGCATCCCACCACCGCTGTATCATCTGCAAACTTTACAATATGACAACCTGGATGGGTAGCTGCACAATCATATGTGAGCAGAGTGAACAGAAGGGGGCTCAACACACATCCTTGAGGAGAGCCAGTGCTGAGGGTAATGGTGGAGGAGGAGAAGTTGTGGATCTTCACGGACTGAGGTCTGTTTATTAAGAAGTCCAGTACCCAGTTACAAATGGAGGGGCTTAGTCCAAGTGTGGATAGTTTGTCCATCAGAGTTTGGGGGATCATGGTGTTGAAGGCAGATGTGAAGTCCACAAAGAGCATACGGACGTAGGAGTCTTTCTGATCCAGGTGGGTGAGAGCAGTGTGGACCACAGAGGAGAGAGGAGGGTCCTCGTTGATGTTGACGGTTGTTTTGATGTGGGTCATGACCAGTTTTTCGAAGCATTTTGCGACTATCGGGGTGAGAGCCACCGGCCGATAGTCATTCAGACCAGTCACTGTGGAACTTTTTGGGACTGGAATGATGGTGGCAGTCTTCAGGCAGGTGGGGACTGTTTCCAGAGCAAGTGAGGTGTTAAAGATGTCAGCCAGCACCTCACAGAGCTGGTCTGCACATTCCTTCAGAACTTTCCCGGGGATGTTGTCCGGTCCAGTTGCTTTATGAGGGTTGATCCTTCTGAGACTACTCCTCACTTCTGTTGCGGTCACGCTGAGATGCTCTTCATCTGGTGATGAGGTGAGTCTGGTGCTGGGTGGTCTATTTGGGTCTTCAAACCGTGCATAAAACTTGTTGAGGGCATCAGGCAGAGATGGGTCTTTGGGGCACTGTTTGCTCCTGCCTTTATAATCAGTTATGCATTTGATGCCCTTCCACATGCTCCGTGGGTCTTGTGAGGTGAACTGTCCCTCGATCCTCTGTGCATATGTGGCCTTGGCCCTCTTGATGCCAGCAACCAGCTCTTTCCTGGTCTTTCTCAGCTCCTCTGAGTCTCCAGACTTGAAGGCAGTGTTCCTGGCTGCCAGCAGGGTGCGAACCTCTTTGTTTAACCAGGGTTTTGTGTTGGGGTAAGATTTAACATATTTTTTTATGGATACATTTTCAGAGCATGTGCTAATATAACCCAGTACTGAGGATGCATAAAGTTCCAGGTCCACTGAGCTTCCATCAGCAGCAGCCTGCCTGAAAACACTCCAATCAGTTTTTCCAAAGCAATCTCTCAGCATGGGGGTGCTGTCCTGGAGCCAAATTTTTACTTCCTTTTGTTCTGGTTATAGCGTCTTAGTGGAGGGAGTTGTGCTGGGACCATAAGGAGGGATAAATGATCAGAAATGCCGAGCGGTGGGCGTGGCTTCGCTGTGTACGCGCCTCTTACATTTGTGTAGACGTGATCGAGGGTGTTACTTCCTCGTGTTGCTATGGATACGTGTTGATTAAAGGTAGGGAGACAGTCCTTTAAATTCACGTGGTTGAAGTCACCTAAAACAATGCAGATTCCCTCTGGGTATTTACACTGCAGCGAGCTGAGTAAGTCATGAATTTCTTCCAGGGCAACATTAGCATTAGCATCTGGGGCAATGTAGATAACTGTGATAAGGATCACTGAATAGTCGCGGGGTAGATAATGGGAGCGACACCTCACTGTGATCAACTCCACAGCAGCTGTGCAAAGGCTTTTTATAACAGCACAATTTGAGCACCAGTTCATACTCACGTACACACAGACACCGCCGCCTCGTGTTTTCCCCGTAGTCTCTGTGCAGCGATCCGCTCTGAAAAAGAGTCTGTCATCCAGTTCATACACAGAGTCTGGTGTTTCCTTAGAAATCCACGTTTCCGTGAGGCAAAGCACAGAGCACTTCTTCATTTCCTCCGACGTTGTCACTCTCAGACGAAGCAAATCCATTTTGCTGTCCAGCGAGCGGACGTTAGACAGAAAAAGAGCCGGCATCGGGGGTCTCCCGGTTTTAGCGTCAGCCCTCAGTCTCACCATAATCCCCGCCTGGCAGCCTCGCTTCTGACGCCGGGAGCACCGCTTCCTTTTCTTTTCGCCGCCGGAGCGTGAGCCGGAGCACCTCCGCTGTAGCTTCCAGGTGGAATACTTCAAAAGCCGCATCCTGCCGAGCGTAGATTTGAGTTTGTTGCTGATTTCAGCTGTACCCTGTGGCAAATCCGCTCCAATTCTCAACAGTTCAGTTTGGCTATAATTCAGCCGCATAAAACGTACAGAGTCAGGTACAGAATCACTATTAAAATCACTATTAAAACTACTAAAAGCTAGAGATGAACTGAGAGCCCATGAAGCTGTTGCCGGTCGGAGCGCGGCCATCTTGGAGAGGTAACTGCGCGGGGGCGCAGTTTCCCATAGCGATATGTTGCACCGAGTGACATGACTGATAAGGGAACATGTTGTATCCTTTAAGTTCAGAATTTCACAACTAATTAGATGATTATCCATAATATACTCATTGTCATTCCAACAAGTAAATACATTTTACCCACTTCATTCAGTCAATATACAGGAGATTTGTACGATTGTTCTAGTTTTGATAATTAGCAAGAAACATGCTGTTGAGCAATAGGCCATTACATATTGTTTCAGCTGTCCAAAATAATTCTCTAATAATGATCTTTCAGAAAGACTGTGGCATAACCAGCAGGAGCAGATTCATTAGCAAACAGAACTTTAGGGATCTGATTATGGATCCGCCTGTGGAACTACACGCCTGTGGAACTATACGCAAACTTGAGAAGAGCCCTGCTCTTACTAATTACATCCTGCCAGGCTATTATACAAGGTTGCATTATAAACTAGACTTCTTTTTTTTTTTTTTTGCCTTGAGACCTCTGAACTGACCAGTAAAAAGTGGTTTATTAAAAAAAGAAAAAGAAAGGAAATAACTGGCAAGGGCCGCAGGGACTGTCGGTTCTTGTGATCTCAACAACTTCCTCTTCCACAAATGGTAGTTTTTTTATGAAGCAAGTCAAGGGAAATTACATAGTTATGGTTTTATCTCTGCAGCTCTCCATGTGAATGACTTACAGAGTGGGTTTCACCTTTCGTTGCATTGGTGAGGAGAGGCCAGAGCTATTTGAAATGGCTCATGAATAAAAACTCAGATGTTGCATTTCAAAATGACAAAATCATCAACAGCAGGCTCAACTAGAAGCTGAAATGCTTGGAAATTAAAACAGAAGTGGTTATCTAAGCAGGTTTACTGAATTTTACCACAATGAATGACAACAATAACATATACTAAAAATCTAAAATCTATACTAGCTTTACAAGTGACATTAGATTGTTAAATAAAAGGACTTTTGATAGTTATTGCCATGCTAAATACCTAAAGAAAATGAACATTATTCAACAGAGATTGTTCAAGTTTTAATATATAGTATACACATTTTCACAAATATGCATTTAAGTAGTTTTTTCATTGATTTCTGAAGGCTCACAGTTGCTAAAAACAATGTTTGCTAAAAGCAACTATTCAGTTCTTTTGAAGTGAAGATAAGAAGAAATATTTTGAACAATTAACATCTGTCCTGTTGTAGACAGACCTTTGAATGACCTCAGTTTAAAAAGACTGAGTTTAACTCTGAATGGATTGATGAGCTAATGGCTAGTCTGAGAAAGAGACTAAAGCCAAAGTGGATGGCTGCCATTTTAAAATATCTCCCACATCAAAGACATTATAGAACTAGATAATAAACATTACATTAATTTAAAACGATTATTCTGATAGAAAAAAATAAGATGTTCCTGTAGGAAGAACCCAAAGCTGCATTGGAAGTGCTAGTGCTAGCTGCTGCTATTGCATTTTCAAGTAATTTATAAAATAACATTCACGTGAGCTGCAATGACATTTTTGAGATTGTAGCTGTTTCCTCATCGTTCTGTTTAGAATCAACTCTTTAGCTCAAAACGGACTTAGTGCTAAGAGCCATCTGCAGCAGGTAAGATATTATTTGTTTATTCCATATCCACACAACCACATAAAATTTTAAAAAAAAATCTGAATCACCGCTTGATGAAACCAACCCATATAAATGAATAACAAAGGGTATGAAAACATATGAATGTTTTTTTTTATGTACGCTCCAATGTATCAAACAAATTTAAACCAAAAGATTTGAGGTGCTGCTTATGTCAGTGTTAGAGCACCTCAGCTCACTAAAGACAGGAAAGAGTGAGCATTTTGAACTCTTTGCAATTTTCATTAGGACAAGTCTGTGCAAACATCTGAGGGAAATCCTATAAAATGATAAGCAGTTCCTCTCACTGGAGAGAGAAACATTTTCCACCCATCAACAGTGAAGGCATGGGAACACGCCTCGATCAGTGTTGGTGCAGAAACTTACACATGCTGTGCATTTTGAACTCTGTTTTAATCAAAATATATTATCAACACAAGGGTAAGAAAAAAAACTATGTCTCACATGGCTGAGGGATTTGAATAGTGAATGTTTGTAGTTTTTGAAGTTAGTGTTTTTTCTGGACTGGAATTGAACGGGGACTGCAAGTAAACCTTGATGTTTTTGGTGCAAGATATTCAAGTGGGCATGAGTTACACTGTATGGAAGAGCAGATGTAAATATATATTTTTATTAATTTATTTTTTCATTACTTTTTGCTTGTCCAAGGCACTGCAGAATGACAGATCCTGGCAAATGAACAGAGCAATTCATATGATCAGGTGCTCTGGTGGAACCAGGGGGTGGTCAGCGGTGGCCTTGACCACCACTTCAGTCACTCCAAAAACCACACCAATCATTTGAGGAAATTGTATTTTAGGCAATTTTAAAAATGAGAAAGCACAGTTTCCAAATATATATATATATA
>JBBPBX010042894.1:15031-28182 GCA_038048925.1 Garcialebias charrua | reverse complement strand
TGTGTCATCCAGAACTGAGTGACAAAGATCATCCTTGGAAGAGTCTAACAATGACTGTGCATGAGTCTGACTCTGACATTTCAAACCATTTTTTTTTACTGCAGTTGTACAACAAACAAATAGAACTTTAGGTATTCTGAATAGCCCTAACTCCAAAGTTTTCCCCACAGGACTCCACAACAGACACATTCAAAAGCCTTCTTGTCAATTAAAAATAATTTGACAAACTTGTATGCAGGCTCAAATATTCTAAAGTATTGGCACCACAGAGTTTTTAACTACTTCGATGACCAGCTACACTAATAGCTTAGTCCCCCCATCCCCCTCCGCGGTCCCTGCCTCTGCTTCCACAACAGAATGTGTATCATTCAGGTTGAGGGGAACCTGAAAATATTATTTCAACCACCTGCAGCAGCACCCTTTCCTTACTGTAAACTGGTTTGGTAAAACACTGCTTCTCCCTTCTGAGCTGCCTGACAATTCGCCAGAATAACGTTCAAACTGGGCCAGACATCCATCTTAGTTTCATCAATCCTTTCTGAGCTGTGTGCTGCCAGAACTTACCAGCTCCTTGTTAACCAGCAAAGTCAGGGGGAATGGATTTCTTCTTTACCCAGACTTTCATCTTTTTTTTATTTATTGTCCCCTGTTGCAGCGTGAAGAGGGGAAATTGAAAATACCCTCTGTCCTTTCGTCCATCCATGCATGTTGTGAATATGATAACTTGAAAAATAAGTGTGATACTGACTTCCATTTTGGTGCATGGCTACATCTAAGAAACTAAGAAAGTTTAATTTTGAAAAATGGATTTCCACATTAAAATTCAAGATGTCTGCCACCATAAATGACTGTCTGTGTTGTGAGTATGATTACTCGAAAAAACACATGAGGTACCAACTTATATTTTAGTGTTTAAACTACATTACATGGTAAGTGTAAGAAAGGTCACAAACAAAAATTGGGTTGCCAAGTTAAAATGCAAGATGGCTACGACTATACTGACCACTGTCACTGCCCGATCTTTTACGGAAGCATGATCCGTAGTGTCAGTTCATTTGCTCATGCGCTAAAAGGAATACTTCACAACTGGTAGAGCTTCTGCCTCTCAGCAAGAAGGTTGCCGGTTCAAATCCCGGTCCGGGGGCCTTTCTGGGTGGAGTTTGCATGTTCTCCCCGTGCATGCGTGGGTTTCCTCCGGGTACTCCGGTTTCCTCCCACAGACCAAAAAACATGCATGTTAGGCTGATTGGTGACTCTAAATTGACCCTAGGTGTGAGTGAGAGAGTGGATGGTTGTTTGGTGTGAGTGAGACAGGTCCCTCTTGTAAATGAGTCCCCGTGACTCAACGAGGCTAGCCTGTATAAATAAAGGTTGAATGAGTTGAATGAACTTCCAGGTCGCACGGATCCCCATTGTTTATGAATAAGAACTGTCCTAATTTACTTTGAAAAGTAAAGAACCTTTCCAAAGAATTAGAATATCATGGAAAAGTTGTCTAACTTCCATAATTCCATTCAAAAAGTTAATATTTAATAGATGGCGGATTCAGGGCCCACAATTTAAACAATTTAAATTATTTATTTGTTTATTTTTACATAATTTGGGCTTCCAGCTCATGAAAACCACAAAAACCAGATTAAAAAAATTAGAATACTGTTAAGACATCAGCCCGCACTACTTAGTTTTTGCAGAAAAAAAAAGAAAGACATTAGGATCACAACAAATCAATCAAAATTTGGTACGTTCAAAACAATATGTCAATCTTCAATACTTGGTTGGGAATCCCTTTGCCTTAATCACTGCCTCGATGTGACGTGGCATTGAGACAATCAGCCTGTGTCATTAACTGGGAATTATGGAAGCCCAGATTTCCTTGATGCTAGCTGTCAGCTCTTCTTTGTTGTTGGGTCTGGTGCCCCTCATTTTCTTCTTGAGAATACCTCATAGATTCTCAATGGGGTTTAGGTCCGGCGAGTTGGCTGGCCAGTCAAACACTGTGGCATGGGCATCAAACCAGATTTTGGTGCTTCTGGTGGCATGGGCAGGGGTCAGGTCCTGCTGGAAGATTAAATCTGCATCTCCATACAGATCCTCAGCAGAAGGAATCATGAAGTCCTCTAAAACGTTCTGGTAGACTGTTGCGGTGACCTTGGATTTAGGAAAGCAGAGTTTACCAACACCTGCACCGGACATTGCACCCCAAATCATGACTGACTATGGATATTTCACACTGGACCTCAAGCTAGTGTTGTAGTACTCGAGACCGGTCATCGTCTTGAGACTGGTTTCAAGACCACTTTTTGATGATCTTGGTCTTGTCTTGGACTCGACTGCATTTTATCTTGTTATTGTCTCCGTCTTGAACATTGAGGACTCGGGAATTTATTTCAAGACCACAACAACTGTGGAAATATCACTAAATTGCCAGAATATTGTCCAGTTTATTTGTCAACATATTTGTTTTTATTGGATGCAAAACCTTCTGATTCAAATCCAAATGATAACATGACTCATTGCTAAATACATTTTTTGTTACCACTGTCACACCCACCCCTTTTCACTCGCACGCATCACTCCCAGTGTGGCCAGATTGGGTGGTTTACTGCCAATTGAGCGATTTTCATTCTGATTTTGCTGGGAACTCTGGAAAGTTCCCTTATCAGTCAGGTTCACTCAGTGCAACATATGACTATGGGAATTGCGCCCCGCGTGGTTACCTGAAGTAATACAATCACGCCTTTACGGCAGAAGGGCGTTAGCGTCACCACAGAGGCCCCGCCCTCTTGGTATAAAGACGCGTGCGCCCATCCTACTTTCTCTTTTTTGCCCTTCACCTCGCTTAAACCTGAACTTCGTGGGACTTCTCTGTTGCTACATCACTCTATCTGAGGTGAGCTCGCTCCTTACTCTGAGCGCACAGAGAAAATTCCTGCATGTGGCTGGGCTAGCGAAAGCTAATCCAGCATCTTTATTTAACCTCAAGGTTTTTTTTCTCTTTTCGCAGACGGCTTCACTCGACGGTGCTAACTACGTCACTCCACAACCCTGCTAACGAGTAGCAGGCTAGCCAGCAAAAGCGACGCGACAAAGGAGACATCTTCGGACGACAATAGCAGCTACAAGCTCAACCTTCTCAGCCATGACGCCTGAGAAAGGGAAGAGGAAAGCAAGAAATGCTAAAAAGACCAGCAGGCCAGCGAACCCCAGCTCCCGGGCCTGCCCCAGCGGTTGCGACTACTCCCTCTTGGCGACGGACACCCACGAGGCCTGTCCTGTCTGCCTGGGGATGTTTCATGCTAAGACAGCGCTGGAATCCTCTGACTCCTGTCCACACTGCAGCCAGATGCCAGAAGCTGTGAGGAAGCATCGCATGGACATCGTGGCCAACACGGGACCCGGACCTTACAGAAGCGCTCACTCCCACACCGGAGATCGAGAACATTGATCTGGAGGACAGTGGACAGGTCGAATGGGGGGACAATATGGACATGGCTGCACCCGTCGGGGACTCGACGGCTGAGTTTGACACACGAGGCCTGATACACGCAGACGAACTGTCGCTAACGGCCTCTGGGGAGATTTCAGATGAAGAAGCCGACAACAAGGACTAAGGGGAAGATGAAGAATTCCCCCAGAACCCGACGGCAGCTCTGCCAGAAACAGACGCTTCCATCCCGCCTTGTTCGACCTGTGTCACAGGGCGGCGGACGTGTTGCAGATTGCCTGGCCAGAACCCCCACCTCGCCAACAGGTCACGAGGTTGACGGGCACCTACTTCTACGCGAAGCAGCAGTCGGCCACGAGGCACAGGATGCCGATTTTCCCTGATTTCCTTACGGAGCTGACTCGCACCTGGGTTGAACCCAGGGTCCCCATGCTTCTGCCGCTCTCTCAGTTCCTCGACGTCGCCAGAATGGAGGCAGCAGGAATCGCCAACGTCCTACAGATGGAGGACACGCTGGCGGATCACTTGGCCTCCAGGACGTCGGGTGCGAAACCAACTCTGCCCAGCAAAGCCTGCCGCGCCTCATCTGCACAGCTCGAAAAATGCTACTGGGCTCAGGGCCTCGCGGTCCGCGCGACGAACGCTTCGGCCTTGATGTAGGCATACCTGGCAGAGAAGCTACAGGAGCTCCAGGTAACCACTAACAAAAAGACTGCAGCTGACATCCTAGAGGAAGCCCGCAGGGCGACTGACTTTGTGCTCTGCATGATGGGGACCGCGGCCATAGCTCAGGGGAGATGCATGGCTGAAGTGGTCATCGCCCAACGCCACCTGTGGCTCACTCTGACGGACCTGCCAGAGGGTCAACGTTTCCCCTTTCTTCACTACCCGATAGAGCCGACGGGACTCTTTGGGGGGGCTCTGGAGCGTATCCAGAGCAGGCTGGAGCAACGAAGGAAGCAGGCTGAAGCGTTCGCGAGGGGATGCTGAGGAAGGCCTTCGCCTGAACCCCCTCCCCCCCAGAGACACCAGCGGGAGCAGACCCACACTGCCACGACACCGCTCAGCCACACGCCGCTCCCCGCAGAAAAGACCAGCTTACGACGGAGAGCAGTGACAGAGGCCAGCAACAGGTCCATCTCAGGTTGGCCAGTCCTGGAGAAGGAACAGGTTCGTTCCTCGCCAAGCGGTTCCGCCGAGGACTTCCTCAGCAAACCGGGATGGGAGACAGAAGCGGCCCTGCTTCGTCAGGCCCGCTTCATAATTTTACAGGTTCGTCCGCCCACGGGGTACGGGAACCAGAACATTCAAACCCAGACTTTATTTGTAAAAAACTACAAAAAGCTGATGACATTCGTGTGTGCTCAAAACAAAATGTTTCTGATATGTGTGTAATAAAGACAAAGCTCTGTTCTTCAAAACACAAAAATAAAGTACCAGAAGCACAAACTGCCCTGATTCTTGACGAAAAAAAAAGAAAAAAAAAAGACAGGGATAACAACAACCAATTTTCATGAAAACAGTCACAATAAAGGGAGAGGGCAAGCACCCCTCCTCCCTCGTGCAGCACAGGGTGTCAGGTCAGATAATGAACCGCAGCGGGACGTCTGGGGTCTGTCTGGAGCAGACAGACTTCACAACGTCCATGTGCGGGCAGGTCAATTCGCTCAGGCCCGAACAAGGGGGGTCAAAGGCTCCTCCTCCCGCACCCACGAGGGTCAGGCGGCCCACATTAAACATGCCTCTGAGGCTCTCAGTGCAGGCGCAGGCCTGGGGGGGCGTGTTCCCCGAACACGTGGGTCATGTCAACAGTGTGTCACGGGCTCCACCTGCAGTTCCACAAGCGGCCGCCCCCATTCACGGGGGTGCTAAAGTCAGCTATAAATCCAGACCGTGCACACGTCTTGAGGGAGGAAATAACAGCAATGCTGCAGAAAGGTGTGATCCGTGTTGTTCCAAAACGAGACATGAACACTGGCCATTTCAGCAAAGATTTCCTCGTGCCCAAATAAGACAGAACCTTGAGACCGATACTGGATCTCAGAGCTTTGAACAGGAGAATAACAACTTACAGGTTCAAAATGCTTACGCTGAGACAAGTTCTCCAGTCCGTGACTCCAGGAAACTACACATGCACGGTGGATCTGAAAGGCGCCTACTTCCATGTGGGCATCTGGAAGAGACACAGAAAATATCTACGATTTGCATTCTAAGGGAAAGCTTACGAATACAGGGCTTTACCTTTCAGATTAAAAACCGCCCCACGCTCTTTCACAAAGTGCCTGGTAGAAGCTTTAATAATAATAATAATAATAATAATAATAATAATACTTTATTTATAGAGCCCTTTAAAACAACCACAGCTGCAACAAAGTGCTGTACATAAAATCAAGAACATTTAAACACATAAAAATAAAACAGTTGTTAAAACATTAAGATCTATAAAAACAATAAAAACAGTGCAGAACAAAATCAGTCTGTGCTAAAAGCCAGTGAGTAAAAATGTGTTTTTAAAAGAGTTTTAAAACTGGACAGTGAAGGAGCTTGTCTGACGGGAAGAGGGAGATCGTTCCACAGTTTTGGAGCAGCAACAGAAAAAGCTCTGTCTCCTCTGAGCCTCCGTTTGGACCTCGGCACCTCCAGAAGCAGCTGATCAGCTGATCTGAGGCACCGAGCAGGAGAGTATGGGTGAAGCAGCTCAGAGAGGTAGGATGGAGCAAGACCATTTAAACTTTTAAAAACAAATAAAAGAATCTTAAAATGAACTCTAAAATGAACAGGCAGCCAGTGGAGTGAAGCCAGAGTGGGGGTGATGTGCTCCCTCTTATGAACTCCAGTTAGAAGGCGAGCAGCAGCGTTCTGGACCAACTGGAGACGTCTGAGGGAGGACTGGCTGACTCCAAGGTAAAGAGCGTTACAGTAATCCAGCCGAGAGGTGATGAAGGCATGGATTACTGTTTCCAGCTGCTGCTGTGTAAGGATGGACTTTACCTTAGCCAGCTGTCTGAGGTGATAAAAACTGGTCTTGACCACCGCTCCAATCTGGGAATCTAATTTAAAATCACTGTCCATTTTAAAACCCAAGTTAGAAACTGTTTTCTTTACATGTGGTGCCAGAGGGCCCAGATCAACAGGGCAAGGTTCACAAGAGCCACTAGGACCAAACACCATCACTTCTGTTTTCTTTTCATTAAAATTTAAAAAGTTTAAAGACATCCAAGCTTTGATGTCTTAAAGACACAACAGAAGTGGCCTGATTGAGGAGGCATCTTTCTTTTTTAGTGGCATATAGATCTGACTATCATCGGCGTAACCCCCTCAGGGGTCAGGGGGTCCGAATTTTGAATTATTTGGACGACTTTCTAATTTTCGCTAGCAGCAGAACGCAAGCCCAGTTGCACACACACATGGTGATGACGCACTTGGAAGCTCTGGGCTTCATCATAAATCTGCAGAAAAGTGATCTGACTCTATCTCAGATTACCGTATTTCTGGGCGTGCAGGTAACACCATCTTGTACAAAGCACAGCTTTCAGAGGAACGGATTTCTTCAATACGCCTCTGCTTGGCATGTTTTCAGCTGGGTCAGAGAGTATCCCTCAGACTCTGCCAACATCTCTTGGGCTTGCTGGCAGAGCCAGAGTCAGAGTCAGAGTCAGAGTCAGAGAGAATTTATTGTCATTTGCACCGCATGTAGTACATGTGTTGAAAACGAGATTATGTACACAGGGTCCCAGTTACATCCAACAACAAATGCAAGAGAAATACAATAATAACATCTAGGATTAACTAAGAGAGACATCACATCAGCTAGTAATACACTAAGCCCTAATGTAGTAGAAAAACATCATTATAAACAGCAGCACGAACATGAGCAGATGGTCACAGATGAACGCAGCAACAAGAAACAGATCAGTACAGTATCAGTATGATGTGACATTTTGCAGTGTTTATTCTTATTATTTATTTATTCATGAGTCTGACAGCCTCAGGGTAGAAGCTGTTTCTCAGTCTAGTGGTTCTACATTTGATGCTCCTCAACCTCCGTCCCGAGGGGAGTGGTGCAAAGAGTGAGTGTGCTGGGTGAGTGAGGTCTTTCATGATGCAGGTGGCTCTTTTTCTGCATCTGGAGGTGTAAATGTCTGTGATGGTGGGGAGACTGACTCCCACAGACTTCTGTGCAGCCTTCACCACTCTCTGCAGAGCTTTCCTCTCTGCAACTGTGCAGCCTCCATGCCACACGTTGATGCTGGAGCACAGGACGCTCTCCACTGCACACCTGTAGAACGAGGTGAGGACTGGGCTTCTCAGACCGGCTCGTCTCAGCCGTCTGAGGAAGTAGAGTCTCTGATGACCTTTCTTGGTCATGGATGGCAGCCGCCATCCTCTGCGTGCCTCAGGCATTGCTAAAAATGCATGCTCTGCAAACAAACGCGTCCTGACCTCCTCAGGCGTGCAGGAAGGATTTTGATCAGCCAAGAGTGTCTGACAGCCCTGGAACCCTGAAGGGACCCCTCAGTGTTCAAAGTAGGCGTCCCGCTGGGACGGGTCCTGTCTCGTGTGGTAGTCACGACAGACGCCTCATTGGGAGGTTGGGGAGCTGTTTGCAGGAACCAGAATGCCCAAGGGCTCTGGGGAAAGCAGGAGGCAAGGCTCCACATCAACTTACTGGAATTAAAGGCTGTTTTTCTATCCGTGAAGCTCTTTTACAAAAAAGGGCTAATTGCGAAACAGCATGTCCTCATAAAATTGGACAGCAGGACAGCAGTGTGGTGTCCTACATAAACAGGGAGGGGGACGAGGCCCCGGGCCCTCCTCACCCTGACGCACAGGTTGCTCACGTGGTGTGGCCCCAGAATTTTGTCGCTGAGAGCGACATACATCACGGCAGAGCTAAACCACAGGGCAGACACCCTCTCAAGAGGACCACTGCTGGCCTCAGAATGGAGACTGAACCGACGGATTGCGGACCAGGTCTGGTCATGATACGGGCGGGCATCCATCAATCTATTTGCGTGCAAAACCAGCTCGCACTGCGTCCTGTACTTCTCACTGAAGGAGACAGATGCAACGATGGGGACGGATGCCTTGGCCCACAACTGGCCAGCAGGGGTGTTGTACTACGCGTTTCCACCTTTCCCTTTAATTCAGGTGATGCTGGAACGTGTACGGAGGGGAGCCCTCTCCCTGATATTAATAGCTCCCAGGTGGCCTCAGAAACCATGGTTCCCAGAAATAATCTCATTGTTATCAGGGACACCATGGCAGCTGCCTCCCCACAGGGACCTGTTGTCTCACGCTCACGGGCAGCTTCTCCACCCACGTCCAGAACTGTGGCAGCTCACAGCTTGGCCGCCGAAAGGAACAGGCTGATGGCCTCGGGCCTCCCCAGTAATGTGATAAACACGATACAGGGAGCAAGAGCACAGTCAACTCAGACTCTCTACGCTCGGAAATGGCATGTTTTTGAGGCCTGGTGTGTAAAAAGGAATATTATTTCATATTCCTGTGACCTGGTCCAGCTCCTCACCTTCACCTCATCTGCTGGAAAAAGGCCGCTCATTTTCCACCATTAAGGTGTTTTTGTCAGCCATCTCGGTGTGCCATGAAGGCTGGGGGGAGGTAAAACACCCGGTGCTCACCCTCTCATGATACGTTTCATGAAGGGCGTACTGAGGAAAAGGCCTCCCAGCAGGACTCTGGCCCCAGACTGGGACCTTCAGTTAGTCCTGGATGCTTTGTGTAAGCCTCCGTTTGAGCCTCTCAGCAGCATTAAGATAGACTTGTTATCTTATAAAACTGCTTTGCTCTTGGCTCTCTGCTCAGCTAAACGTGTAGGTGACCTCCACGCTTTATCTGTGCACCCAATGTGTACCAGGTTTGCCCCTGACAGGTCAAAGGTCACCCTGCGTCCTAACCCCGCATATGTACCAAAGGTTCCAACTCTAAATCCCAGAAGTATGGACTTTGAGCTCTCTGCATTTCCTCCCCATCCTCTCCTCACTGAGGAGCAGAGAAGGTTGAATGCACTCTGCCCTGTCAGGGCCTTGAGTGTTTACATCAACAGAACTGTCAGTTGGAGGAAAACAAACCAATTGTTTGTATGTTTTGCTAACCCTGCTGCTAGCAGAGCCCTTTCAAAGCAGCGCCTCTCACACTGGGTGACTGAGGCCATAAAAAGGGCGTACAGCAGCAAAGGTCAACAGTTGCCCTCTGGGGTACACGCCCATTCCACTCGAGGCCTGGCTGCCTAATGGGCTCTGTTTAAGGGTGTTCCAGTGGCAGACATTTGTGCTGCGGCGAACTGGAGTTCCACAAACACTTTTGCAAAACACTATAGTTTGGATGTCACTGCATGTGACGTCACTCAGGCTGTGCTCTCTAACACACAGTAGATATCAGCCAAAACGCCTAAAGTATAAAGGCAGAAGTTCTCACAAGCATGCATTTTTACTGAGCATTTCAAGGGCGTGAATGAATTACGTTCCCATAGTCATATGTTGCACTGAATGAACCTGACTGCTAAGGGAACTGAAAGTTATGCACCATAACTCAAGTTCCCTGAAGGAAGGGAACGAGGTGAAACATATGTTTGCCCTTTTCAATGCCCAAGCTCGGTGAAGTAATCTTGGAGAAAGTAGGATGGGCGCACGCGTCTTTATACCAAGAGGGCGGGGCCTCTGTGGTGACGCTAACGCCCACCTGCCATAAAGGCGTGATTGTATTACTTCAGGTAACCGCGCGGGGGCACAATTCCCATAGTCATATGTTGCACCTCGTTCCCTTCTTTCAGGGAACATGAGTTATGGTGCATAACTTTCAGATTTTTGTTGGATTGTTGAGTTTTGCCACATATTGCCATATATTGTTAAATGACCTTGGCTTGTACAGTACTGATGTGTGTTTATGTTCAAGCAGTAAATATACTATAACAATATATTGATTGAACAGATTTTTGTCTGATATGGCAGTTTTTGACAGATATTTGGGCTGGAAAACCTCAACTCTATCTGGCAACACTGGCCTCTCCAGGAAAATGAGAATTGATTGTCTGGGCATGGGAGAAGATGTCTGCCATATCATCAGTTATAAAATTCAGCCATTTAAATCACAAGGAATATACTTGTGTAACTAATATCCATGTATGTAACTTTTTTCAGTGTATATCTACTACTTTATTGAAACCACTGTGCAACTATATGGTTATCCTTGGTCTTGAGTTTGGACTTATGAAGAATTTTTTGCCACTGCAGTTATTTAAGGCTTGGCATGTGATGAAAGTGCTTCTAATTTAATTTGTGTAATTTTTTTTTTGTTGAATCACATGCAGTTAGGCAGATTTCTTTATGTAGCTTTGAAAATGTATAAAAGCTGATATATTCATTCAAAAGCAAACAAAGTTGCAGTATGTAACATTTATAAAAAAATATTTTATAATAACATTTTATCTTTATTTTATTTGAGGTCTTGGTCTCAACTTGGTCTCGCCCTCCCTCGGTCTTGGTCTCGACTTGGTCTCGGACCCTTAAAAGTCTTGGTTTTGTCTCGGCCTCTGTATGCTCTGGTCTTGGTCTTAACTTGGTCTTTGGTTAGGTGATCTTGAACACAACACTACCTCAAGCAGTATGGGCTCTGTTCCTCACCCTTCTTCCTCCAAACATTTGGACCTTGATTTCTGAATGAAAAGCACACTTTCCGAGGAACTCAACAGTTGTAGCCCATCTCCCAGATGCATCTGAATGTGGTGATTTTTGAAGCTGCGACTCCCACCTCATTCCACTCTTTCTGGATCTCTGCCAGATTCTGGAATCTCTGTTTGATAATCCACTGAAGCCCACGGTCATCTATTTTGCTGGTGCATCTTCTCCTGCCACATTTTGCCCTTCCACTAGACTTTCCATTGATATGCTTGGACACAGCACTCTGTGAACAGCCAGCCTCCTGAGCTATGAACTTTTGTGGCTTACCCATCCGATGGAGGGATCAATGATGGTCTTCTGGACAGTTATGTCTGCAGTAATAAGAATAATCACTGTGAAAACTCACATTTTGTTTTATCATTGATTTTACTTGATTTTATCACTTGTTTTAATTTGATCATTGATTTTAGTTGCACTTTGTAGCACTTTGAGGTTTTTGTTAGTGAAAAGTGCATTACAAATTAAATTCATTATTATTATTATTATTATTATTATTATTATTATTATTATTATTATTATTATTATTATTATTATTATTATTATTATTATTATTATTATTATTATATTGAACCGAACTGAGACAATTGAACTAAACTGAAGCAATTTAATGAGACCTGGGGAAACCTGTGCAGGTGCTTTAAGTTTAGTAGATGATTCGTGAGTCACACTCAGTTTAAAACATTCATGTCCTGCAACATTTGGGCTGATTTCTCCACAGTATTCTAAAAAAAATTTGGCATCCTGTTTTTGTGGGTTTCATGAGATGGAAGCCCAAATTATGTAAAAAATAAGCAAATAAACACTTGAAATCATTTAAACTGTGGGCCCTGAATCTATCATCTACAAAGTATTAAAGATCAACTTTTTGAATGGAATTATGGACGTTAAACAACTTTTCCATGATATTATAATTTTTTTGGAAAGGGTCTGTATGTGCTCTATCTCCGCCGATCTTCATTACTGTATTTAATTTACGCCACTCATATTTCCGTTACAAATCATTGGCATATTTACGTCATTGGTTAAGATGATATGCGACGCATTAGACCTGACCCCCATCCTGGGCTGCATGAGAAAACCCTGCAAGATACAGTAGGAATTATTTCCATGGTGAAACAGTGCCACCCAGTGGTGAAGCTGCATATCATTTTAACCATGATGTAAATATGTCAATGATTTTAAACAGAAATACAAGTGGCGTAAATTAGCAACATGAAGATGGGCAGAGATATAGCACATCCTTTTCTAAGTAAATTGAGATCGTTCTTATTCATAAACAAAATTATAACATTGTCTAGGAAAATTTATAAACTTATAGAGATTATTAATAAATATGGTATGTTTCATAAATACATTTTATTAATATCAAGCAATTATTTCCAGTATATTTTCCTTAATCTAGCATATTTGACAGCAATTTGTGTGACCCAGAAGTATTCCTTTTAGCGCATGCGCAAATGAGCAACACTAGGGATCGCGCTTCCATAACAGATCGGGCAGTGACAACCACCCCTACCATTTGAGGAAACTATACTTACTAGTTTTTTAGGAAGGTGGGTGGGGGGTGGGAATTAATCAACGTTGGGCAAGGCCACCATTGCCCAACCTCTGCACCTGGTTGTAGATAAATTGTTCCCTCTACTCACCAGGATCTGTCACTCTGTGCCTTCAGACAAGCAAAACCCAATAAAATAAACTACCGTACCTCTGTCCTTCTACACAGTGTAACTTGTACCCACTTGAATATCTTGCACCAACAAACGTTAACCTGCATTACCTGTTCAATTCAAGTCCAGAAAAACGCTCTACAAACATTCACCCTTCAAATCACTCAATAACGGAGAACATCAGGGCTACCAGCTTGATTTACCATAATTTGAACAGACTGCCAATGAAGGCTATTGTTTTGATTTTGATTAGCTTTTATTAATATCTTGTATATTCGTGTATTCAGAATAGATGTCGATCAAAGTGACTTCTCTTCTCAAAGTTTCAAATCTTGTTTT
>JBBPBX010042894.1:0-14840 GCA_038048925.1 Garcialebias charrua | reverse complement strand
TACATATATATATATATTTGTATGACACTGGAAATAACAATCTGGGGAAACAATCAGAGAACAATGTTTGCTGTGAATGTCAGTGAGATTGTCTTGTAAGTTATTTACAGTTAACCAATAATTGACATCTGGAGAAATTTGATGTGGACAAACCTAGTTTTACATGTTTCAGAGCGTCGTTCTCCCTGGATGTCTGTATGAGTCACAGCAACAACACTTCTCTTTCCCAGTTATCTTCACAGCAGCAGTAGAAAAAACATCATATTCTCAGACATTCGTTGTGTTTACATGTACCGGTAATCAGAAAAGTGGTGGACAGTTTTTTTTCTGGGTCACAGAGAGAAAACCACTAACCATCAGAACTTGGTTACAGTTAATTTACAGTTTTAAATTTCCAATAATGCTAACTGTGGGGGATCAACTCGACATCATGTTCATGTTGTCCTATAATTTGAAATTTGAAAGTGGTGCCAGCTCTTCTTCATGCTATCCCAAAACTTACATCAGTATATTGAGAGCTTTAAAAAAAGACTTTAGAGCAACTCTGCATGTAGCCTCTGTCTCTTTCTCCTTACTGCTGTCCTCTGCTCTTTTTCAAAGAGGAGACACTGCCTCAAACACTGTTAGATAATAAAAGAGAAAGCAACAATATCTTTAGCACTTTACCATGTTTATGGGTGATATTTACAACAGAGAGGATCACAGTGTATCACGTTGTTCACTGCACTGGAACATGCAGCACATTTCTGCCTCCACTGAAGACATGACTCATTCTCTGCACGCCTTGATGACAAGATGAATGAAGTTAACATACTAGTCATTTGTAATTACAACATTTAGCCATCTGATCAAGTATGGCCCCCTGGCAGCTGTCAAAGAGCACCTGGGAAAGTGCTGGGATGCAGGTAAAAGAAACAGGGGTGTCAAGTTCAGTGAGCTTCTGTCTTTGCTAGCCGTCCAATCTTTAATTCACAGTTTACAAATGAAAGTCAAACCACGACGACGTTCCTTTACTGCAGTGTTAGTCAGAGGTGGATTTCATCTTGAACTGAACCTCAGGTCTTCCCCTCGAACTCCTGTGCTCTCAATATACTGGATTTGAAGCATGCAGGATGGAGACATCTTTATATTCCTGCATGGGACTGTACTGACTGCTTCTCTGCATGTCCTTTTAAAAGCTTGAATCCCACAGATTAGACACTTTTGTGGCATAAAATGCTTGTAGCAGTTTCTTCCCCCCTGACGTCAAGCATGGATATAAACACGAGGAGTTGGAGTGTGGAGCACTGCAGAAGGCATGATGATTTGTAATATTTTTGTTACAATGAACTGTCTTGGAGGAGAAAATCAATTTGGAGAGAAAAGTTGTTGTACCTGTGCAGTAAATGAATGGATCTTTTAGAGACCTGTTGGGTCTCTGCTAATCTGTTCTACATCATTGGGAATGTAGCACCGTCCAAATCAGACTCCCCTTCGGAAAAGCTTGGATAAATTCCCAAGCATTTTAACATGTGCTACCACAGTCTTTACACTTTAATGCAAATAAAATGCTTTCACTAATCAATATTTAAATTGATTATTGTTGAACTCCTCCTAGACAGCCCATTGGAAACAGTCAGAAAGGTTGAATGAGGGTGGGTGGATGAGGCAGGATTGCCTCAGTTGTGGGCTTTTGTTTTACCACAAAAGATGTGGGAAAGTCTTCCGCAATCTGACATTTTATTCTTTTTTTTCTTTGGATTTCTTTTATTTAATATAAAGTTTTTATTTGCTTCACTGGCCTTTGAGTTAACATATCAAGCATGGCTGTCAGCTGTTTTCAGCTAACAACACTTCTGAAGTGACGATCTGCATTGCCAAACCTTTTCTTGGAGCGGCGGCGTTAACGCTGTGCTGGAAGACTTGAAGCAAACTGTTGGTTTGATTCAGCACTTTAGCCAGTTTGGATGCACTGACATGCATTTAATTGACCTGTGATACTCTGTGCAGTCACTTAGTAACAAGCTCCACTTTTTATCATTTGAACAATCTTTTATTTTATTTTTATTTTTTCCACCGACACTGAGTAAAATCAGTGGGTGATTTGTGTCTGAACATGCTTTTTGAAATACCTTCTCGTTGTTCTGCTCATCAAAAACAAATTATTCAAGGAAAAAACGTCAGATTTTTCAATTGTTTTAATTTTTAAACTCACTCACCATTTCGTACAAACCAAAAAAGGTGGATTTTTTTAAAATGTCTTGTCTGTATTTTAGTCCAAGAACCATATTTCTCTATTCTTACTACAATAAAGAAGGGTTAATATTAAAAATGTAAAACATCTGCATGATTTTGGCATTTCAAACTAAATTTGACACGTTTTAGCTACTGTGCCAAAGTTTTACATGTTAGGCATCTCACCTGGCATCGTAGTTTCTTCCTTTCTTTCAATCATCAATGCCCACCATCAGCCCTGTTTGCTTCACACAGCACCACATTCAGCATGCTCACACACTGTGACAACCTGCTCTGAGCTTGTCTCTTACCTGTGCTTTTCTTTATTGTTTCAGGTATCATGACAAACAGGAAGTAACCAGTAACTTCCTGGGAGCCATGTGGCTCATTTCGATTACCTTCCTTTCTATTGGCTACGGTGACATGGTACCACACACGTACTGTGGGAAAGGCGTGTGTCTTCTTACAGGGATCATGGTAGGTTACATGTGAATTTGCTTGGATAAATGCATCATGGGAAATCAACTAAACCTGATAAGTAATAAACGTGTAATCAACTCAACTATCCATCCATCCATTATCTTTTACCCATTTCTTCCATTTTGGGTCGTGGGGGTCGCCTGTGCCCATGTCCAGCAATCACAGTGCGAGGGGCGGGGTACACCCTGGACAGGTCGACAAACAACCAGTCACTCTCTCACTCACACCTAGGGACAATTTAGAGTCATCAATTAGCCTAACACATGTTTTTGGTCTGTGGGAGGAAACCAGAGTACCTGGAGAAAACCCATGGATGCACAGAGAGAACATGCAAACTCCACCTAGAAAGGCACCCAGACTGGAATTTGAACCAGGGACCTGCTTGCTGAGAGGCAGCAGCTCTACCAGTTGTGCCACTGTGCTGCCCGGTTGTCAGCCTAATTTGAAACTAATTTCTATAACAGCATGAGTGCAGCGAGGACTGTCCAGACCTCTACACTGGAGAAACTAAACAGCCCATTCACAGAAGAATGTCCCAACACAGGAGAGCCTCCTCCTCTGGACAAAACTCAGCTGTTCACCTCCACCTCACGGACAAGGGTCACTCTTTTGAGGACCAGAATGTGCAAATTTTGGACTGAGAGAGCACAGATGGTTTGAGAGGGGGGTGAAGGAAGCTGTTTATATCAAAAAAGAACGGCCCTCACTCATTAGAGGAGGAGGTCTGAGATTTCAACTTTCCAAGACTTATAACTCAGTTTTGGGGCTGATTCCCAGACGTTTTACACCGGATGGGAGCAGAGGTGTCTTGTCTGTGAATAAGGCCCTGTTTACACGGCGCATATTTTGAGTGGAACCGCTCCTTTCTCTCTGCGTCTTTGCTTATCGTTGACACGAGTCCACAAAGAGGGGGGCTTACCTGAGTGAAGTTGGCCCCCCCACCTTCTCGAAATCAAACAAAATTGGTGTCAAACGTTTGTTCTACGTTTGTGCTGGTTTGTGCTGCAAAAATTTTCGTTTGTGCCGCTATCATTTTAAAGTTATAAAGAAATGTTTCTAGAGGTCATCAAAGGTCAACCAGCCCCCCCACCTTCTTCAAATCAAACAAAATTGGTGTCAATCAACTCGGCTACGTTTGTGCTGGTTTGTGCAGCAAAAAAATTTGTTTGTGCTGCTTTGGCTTTGAAGATATTAATGAAAGTGTAAAGGTCAAAAGGTCAACCAGCCCCCCCACCTTCTCGAAATCAAACAAAATTGGTGTCAAACGTTTGTGCTACGTTTGTGCTGCAAAATTTTTTGTTTGTGCCGCTATCATTTTAAAGTTATAAAGAAATGTTTCTAGAGGTCATCAAAGGTCAACCAGCCCCCCCACCTTCTTCAAATCAAACAAAATTGATGTCAATCAACTCGGCTACGTTTGTGCTGGTTTGTGCAGCAAAAAAATTTGTTTGTGCTGCTTTGGCTTTGAAGATATTAATGAAAGTGTAAAGGTCAAAAGGTCAACCAGCCCCCCCACCTTCTCTAAATCATACAAAATTGGTGTCAATCAACTCGGCTACGTTTGTGCTAGTTTGTGCAGCAAAAATTTTCGTTTGTGCCGCTATCATTTTAAAGTTATAAAGAAATGTTTCTAGAGGTCATCAAAGGTCAACCAACCCCCACCTTCTTCAAATCAAACAAAATTGGTGTCAATCAACTACCCTACATTTGTGCTGGTTTGTGCAACAAATTTTTTTGTTTGTGCTGCTTTGGTTTATGAGATATTAAAAATTATTTATAGGTCATCCAGAGGTCATATCCCCACAACTTGCTCCAAATCAAACCAAAGTGGTCTACTTTTTTAGTGCTCTGTTTGTGCAGCAAAAATTTTCATTTGTGCTGCTTTGTTTTATGAGATATTAAAAATTATTTATAGGTCATCCAGAGGTCATATCCCCACAACTTGCTCCAAAACAAACCAAAGTGGTCTACTTTTTTAGTGCTCTGTTTGTGCTGGTTTGTGCAGCAAAAATTTTCATTTGTGCTGCTTTGTTTTATGAGATATTAAAAATTATTTATAGGTCATCCAGAGGTCATATCCCCACAACTTGCTCCAAAACAAACCAAAGTGGTCTACTTTTTTAGTGCTCTGTTTGTGCTGGTTTGTGCAGCAAAAATTTTCATTTGTGCTGCTTTGTTTTATGAGATATTAAAAATTATTTATAGGTCATCCAGAGGTCATATCCCCACAACTTGCTCCAAATCAAACCAACGTGGTCTACTTTTTTAGTGCTCTGTTCATGCAGGTTTGCACAACAAAAAGTTTCATTTGTGCTACTTTGTTTTATGAGATATTAAAAATTATTTATAGGTCATCCAGAGGTCACATCCCCACAACTTGCTCTAAATCAAACCAAAGTGGTCTACTTTTTTAGTGCTCCGTTTGTGCAGGTTTGTGCTGCTTTGGCTTTGAAGATATTAATGAATGTTTAAAGGTCAAAAGATCAACCAGACACCTCACTTTTATGAAATCAAACAAAATTGGTGTCAAACATTTGTGCTCCGTTTTTGCTGGTTTGTGCATCAAAAATTTTCATTTGGGTTAGCCTTAACCATTGCTTTGAACATATTACTGAAACCTTAAAGCAGAGAAGCTTCACTTAGTCCATTATAACCAACTCATGATCACAATTGTTTACAAATGACCTATATTTGTCTTGATTATCTGGCTTTACAATTAAGCGCACAGAATATTCAACAACATTCTACAATAAAAGATTATTTGTTTAAAGAACACTACATTCATCCTTTATGTTTCGTGTCACCAAGCGTTCAAAGTTGCCCTTCTGGTGCATTAACTGTTATTTTTGGTGTTATCCATGTTGAAATACCCTTATCAACTAACATAACTCCTTGTCATCTAAAGGCTGGGGCATAGCTGCGTGCTGGCGCGAGCGCGGCGCCCCGCTGTGTGAGCGCTGTGCGTGCGCCGCTGCACAAGCCCTTTGAACGTTTGCGCGAACGCGCCAAGCTCTTTTTTTTACGAACGTGCACGCTTGCGCGGTGTCTCACAATAAACTGCCCTGGTGGCGGACTGTTTTGTATGACACAAATGAATTAAATTCCTCTTCTTCATCGCTGATCGGGCCTTTTCTTTTGTTTTTTTGCCAAAAGTCAAGTGATCGCTTGAAGCGGTCACCATTCACTTCCTCCTCCGATGAGGAGGAATGAATGAACTTGTCACGAGTGAACTAAACTCATGTCCAACGTGGATGCGCAGGTTCTAAACATTTCCTGGTGTGCTTGTCTGCTGTGTGGGTTGAAGGACCAGCGCTCCCTGTTTTAATTTTAATTTTTAGGACTTTTTTATTAACATATAAACACAGAACAAAGCTGCACAGCCCTCTGCCTTTTCTTCTCAGACCCGACATTCTTCTCAGACCCGACCTGTCAATCAAATCAGTAGGCTGTCAGCAAATGACCAATCAGCGACCTCAATTTGTCCCGTAGCTAAACGCTCCGCCCTGCTTCTGCTCAAATGACATCAAGTATTTGGAGCGAAAACGTTGGAGCCACACGCTGCTTCACGCTGAGCTCTGCTGTGAACCCCCCACGCACAGCACACGCGCGTGGCGCGGCGCTCGCTTGAGCGCGGAGCTTTGCCCCAGCCTTTAGTATTATGTTCAGAGCAACATGTGGCTAATGTATTTAATATGAAAGATTGCTAAACATAAACTTGAGTTGAACAAATGTTAAAATAAAGTATGCATTCAATTGGACAAAAACGTTAATATGCTGGTTACAGAAATAGCAAAGCTCACCATCACTCTTTTACATAGAGCACAGCGTTAATATGCTGGTTACAGAAATAGCAAAGCTCACCATCACTCTTTTACATAGAGCACAGCGTGAGGGCATATGCTGTTTTTTTCAGATGGTGTCATTACTTCTTTTCTGAGGTCATCGTACATTTCCCAGGTGCCCGGGGGCCTCTTACAAAATGCCACATAATGCCCAATAGTTTCAGGCGTTGGACCCTCCTGAAATGCTATGATGGCTTTCAGTGTGAGTCTCTGTTCTTGAAGTTGAAGGGTTGATGGAAATTCACTGAGGGAAAACTGCTTGGGTTTGGTGACACTTTGCTCCACAGTTGTGGGACAGAATTGTCCAAGGTCTGTGTCAATCCAGACAAGTTCTCGCACTCTGTGACTGACAAACAGTCCCCATACAGAGGATGTTTTCTGACATGTTTGTTTTACATTCTGCTGGGCATGTATCAGGACTTTGGATTGGTCTTAGGCATGGATATGCTGCAAGGTGG
The DNA here is from genome assembly GCA_038048925.1 of Garcialebias charrua. Classification (NCBI taxonomy): domain Eukaryota; kingdom Metazoa; phylum Chordata; class Actinopteri; order Cyprinodontiformes; family Rivulidae; genus Garcialebias; species Garcialebias charrua. The sequence continues at coordinate 7,846 of JBBPBX010042894.1, read as the reverse complement.
AGCCCTTGTTCAACAGCAGACTGAAGGTGAGCTATGCCAGAAGATGACAGGGCTGACAAGTCAATGGAAATGAAAGGTACTTTCCTTGTATTTGGAACGTGAAGTTTACAGTACAGAGAGGAACACTGTCTTGTGAAGTGACTACTTGGATTTTCTGTCATTATATTTTGAATAACTGTGGACACATGGCACTATGCATCAACATGATGAACACCAGACTTCAACTGAACAGGGCTGAATATTGAACTCAGAATCTCAGCTTTCAAAGAATAGGTATGTGGAATGACACCCTTTGAAGCAATGTCTTTCACAAGCTGGATCACTTTATTTTTCTCTGTACCTTTTAGCACATTCAGAGCAGAAACACTGTCACAGAAAGCGTAGCACATACCTTGACAGACTGCATCAAAGGCACAGGTGTTGGTGACGCAGTACCGTTCCTTGCGGACTCTGATTGGTTGTTGATTATTTCCATTTTTTAAAAGCCCCAGCTTAACTTTTTTCAATTTTATAGCTGGGGGGTCTGGTTGACCTTTTGACCTTTAAACTTTCATTAATATATTCAAAGCCAAAGCAGCACAAACCTGCACAAATGGAGCACTAAAAAAGTAGACCACTTTGGTTTGATTTGGAGAAAGTTGTGGGAATGTGACCTCTGGATGACCTATAAATAATTTTTAATATCTCATAAACCAAAGCAGCACAAATGAAAATTTTTGTTGCACGAACCAGCACAAACGGAGCACTAAAAAAGTAGACCACTTTGGTTTGATTTGGAGAAAGTTGTGGGAATGTGACCTCTGGATGACCTATAAATAATTTTTAATATCTCATAAACCAAAGCAGCACAAATGAAAATTTTTGTTGCACAAACCAGCACAAACGTAGCCGAGTTGATTGACATGAATTTTGTTTGATTTGAAGAAGGTGGGGGTTGGTTGACCTTTGATGACCTCTAGAAACATTTCTTTATAACTTTAAAATGATAGCGGCACAAACGAAAATTTTTGCTGCACAAACCAGCACAAACGTAGCCGAGTTGATTGGGACGCCCACCCCTCAGGTCCAGACCCGACAGGACCAGAGGACCCGAGCCCCACCAGGCAGCCACCAGGCCGAGCCGACAAACGCCCAAGCGCCCAGCCCCAGATAGTGAGGGTCCCAAGCACGCCCGCGGGCAGAGGAACACCCACCAGGGGGCCACGTGGCAGGAGTGCGACACTAGGTAGCCTCAGAAGTATCAGAGAGGGGGCAGTCCAAGTCCCAGCCTGACACTTAAACATTCATACACAGATACACTCATTCAGACCCACCCTCATCCTCACCCTCAGACATAGAAAGACAAACAGTAACGACACGCTCCATTCATAATCCCGATGCACACTCTATACCCCCCAGGTCCAAGACATGTACCTGCTCCCTACATGGGGCAGCCCACATCCAAACCCAGGAGGTAGGCCCATTCACTCTAGAAACATTTCTTTATAACTTTAAAATGATAGCGGCACAAACGAAAATTTTTGCAGCACAAACCAGCACAAACGTAGCACAAACGTTCGACACCAATTTTGTTTGATTACGAGAAGGTGGGGGGGCCAACTTCACTCAGGTCTCTTTCAAGGATGAAGATGTTCACATCCTTGATAGAGAGGAACGATGGTTTGAGAGAGGAGTAAAGGAGGCCATCTTTGTGAAAAGAAACCGTCCATCATTAAACAGGGGTGGAGGCCTCCGGGTTCAACTGTCTCCCTCTTACAATGCTGTTATTGCTAGTATCACTCAGCCCTCTGTGAATAGCAAACAACCATCAGGGTGCTAATGATCCATTGTTAGGCTGATGGCCCTCCTTGATCATGTGAGCAGCTGGTTTCAGGCTGTCATCAGCCAACTGGTTGTGTAACACTGTGAGAGGGTGCTATTTATAAGACTGAGCTGAATACAGCAACTCAGACTGAGGAAGTCTTTCGGACGAAAGACGAAACGTTTCTACATTTTTTTTGCTTTGTTTTGTTTTATTTTTTGACTGTCCAGAGGACCAGACTTAGCTTTTTTAGATTTGTTAAATATAATGTAGAGTTATAAATGGAAACAGAACTCTACTATGAAAAAGTGCAAAATGTAAATAAAAACAGGGGGGATTTAAACTGCATTCACAAGGTTTTAAACATTATTTTACTAGTTTTAGTTGATCATAATTAACTGTAAACTTTGTTAAATATAATGTAGAGTTATAATCGGAAACAGAACTCTACTATGGAAAAGTGCAAAATGTAAATAAAAACAGAATTTAATGTTTTGCTAATTTCATAAACACAAACATAGGCTACACGTAAAAAAGGACTAAAAATGTCAAAAAATTTAAAAAACACAGAACGACGCGTCATAAAAAGATAAACATCTTTTTTCTCTTCTTGCCTGTTTGCAAGGTCACTTTTGAGCTTCTTGGCGAAAGTTTATTTGATTTTATGGTCCAATGAAAGAAATTGACGGTCAGCCTCACATGTTTGGTCTTGGCATAATTGACCGTCCTCACTTATAAATCACAGAATATCTTGGTTCTGCCAACCAGCGTGTGCGCATTAACGTCTAGTTCTTGAAAAACAGATATCTCAATCCAAATTTCAAGTCCTCGGCTCAGGGTGAACTAGTTCCTGTCACTGTACTCAAATTGTTTTAAAAACGACGTATCAACAAACACTTTTTCACACTCACTTTCTTGTTGACCTGTGCGGTGTGTGGAAATCTCCGCCAATCTGACCTTGACCGCACCAATGGACAGAGGACGCTGGCCAGAGAGAAACCAACTGGACTTTTTGTCATATTTACCGTGCCTCGCAGTGTGCTCTGTTTGGAGGTCATCAGGAGCACGTATGGGGAGAATGGGTTTCGGCACCATAATGATGGGGATTTTAAACCCCTGTTACCTTAATAAAAACCACACAAGATAAACAAGAGAAATATGTTAGACACAAATAATGAAACTTTGCAAAGGGGAAAGGCTTTTAATGTCTTCTGAAACTTTGTTTGGTCTCAAAATAGTACATTGTCCAGCACAAATCTGACTTGTGCTGGATATGACAAGCTATTTAAACAAGAAGGAGGTGGAGTTGACAAGCTCTGACGTTTTACAGATGAAACAAACGAGTCATGGTTCTGATCCAACAGGAACATCTAATCCAAACATTGTCAAGGCTAAAAGACTTTGACTTTTCTGTATCAAGGAGAAAAACAAACAAACATGTTTGTACTATCAAATATAGGTGTTTGTTTGGAACACCTATATTTGATATAAGTGAGCTGGGTAAGAATTATTATGTCAGAGTAATTAGTTTTAGATGATAAATGTTGAACATCTCCATCAGGAGGTCTGGACTGTGTAGCCATGGCTGCCAGTATACGGGTCCACACTGTTACATGTTATGTTTATGCAGCCTGCAGGTATGATGACATGTTCACGGTTAACTTGACACACTTCAGGGATCTTTTGTTCTGATCTGAGGATCAGGAAATTGTTGATTCATAAGTCCAATTGTTAAGAACCACAATACATTGTGAATGGTGTCCACATAGACGTCATACTAAAATGCCACTGCCAGTATAAACAGAATAGGCCAGATCAGGTATCACTGTGAACAGGTGCAGAAGGATGCAGTTCCAATACAATGTGAGGACACATGACCTTAGCAGTAAAGATGGTCGATTTTGGGTCCGCTAGAAAGCAAAATGCTTTTCCCACCATCTCAAGGTCAGATTGTTTGTTGACAGATTTTGTCCTTGGGTGTCCTGAAAGGCGCTTTTAAATAAAATGATGATTATTATTATTATTATTAGATTGGTTCTGTTGTAAAAATCCTGGCTTGTTGTTGGTTTATCAGCTCAGAAATCTAGTACATATTCCAGTGGTGAAACTTGTTTGTATCTTTGGACAGTAACATTCAGCTGGAACTGGAGGACACAGAAAACAAAGAAAAGCGCTATGTTTGCTTGGATGCCGTTCCAACGGTTTCGTCAGCTGGTTGAGTGGTACCACAGTCTCAGAGGGTGCATGGCTTGGATGGTTTGCACCTGTCTTGGACTCAAGCTGGTTTGAGAGTCCCACAATTTGCTCAAAGCAGCAAGTCCCATCACTGCCTGGGCCTCTGTAAAAGCAAAACCTCTTTAATCGCTCCAGAGAATCAAGATAACCAAAATATTCAGCAGTTTCATTCCTCAGGACTGCAAATGTCACTCAAAAACACTCATCTATACAAAAAGCCAATGTTGTGCATGGCAACCCTATAAAAAGAGCTAAGTACATATACTTAACCAGATAAGAAAATGTAGTAAAATGTTCTCATTTCCAATTAACACTACACCATCTGATGTTAAAATACAATTTTTACCAAAGTTTTATCATTCCAGATTACGCTTGTAGTGGACCAGACGGAGGTCTCTGATACACCTTTGTCTTTTTGAACTGTCCAGTGATGCTTTTTGCTGACCCTCTCAGTAAACAGACATTTACTACAATTTATTCCATTAGTTGTAATCTGAGAACATAGTCACTCACAAAGAGACTTTCTTTAATTTTATTCTAATGTAATCAAAAGAATAACATTTTGTCATTTTCATGATATGTGCTTATATGCTGTGTTATTCTTTAATGTGAAGCATTACTGTGTCACTTCTGCAAATGAAGGTGTCTATTCAAAAGAACTATGTCAAAGTTGAATTATATGTCAGAATGATCTTCCAGTCTTGGTTTAATTTGTTTGAGACAGTAAATCAAGTTGTAGACGAAAGTTCTAGACACTGTCTCCTGTCCTCTCAAAACATTTCTCTCTGTTTATCTAAACAGACTTTCTGTTGACCTTGAAGTTTTCACTTCACGTTTTCACACTCCTCGCTTGGCACACGGACCAATGAGGAGACTTTTTCCTAATCAACACTTTAGAAAAAGCGTTTTGTTTCCGTAACGCTTCAGAGTTGAAATGACAGGAGACCTGACAGCTCTCCGTCTCTCAAGGCTAGATAAACTGAGTCATTAAGTCAAAGACTGGTTCATCAGCCAAGAATTTATAACATGCCGTTATAAATTCAACAAAGCTAAAAAGCTCCAAGTTCTTAATGAACTTCCTTTGAGAAACATCTTGTCTTGAAGTCAACTAGGAGCTGACGCATTTTCTGATGATCTACGCGGACCCCAGGAGACGTTGAAAAGTAAACAAATAACCAGTTCGGACGTACTGGGCCTGCAAGGACTCTGTGCATCTGAAAGGCTAAGGTCTTCTCTTACCAGGCTGTCGGCTTAAAAGGTAATGAGTCAGCGGTTTACAAACGTACCTGGGATTCAGCAGAAGTCTGATGGGAAGTGTCATTTCTGGTAACATGCTCAAGACAATTAATTTCCTTTAAACTATCTCTCCATCTCTTCTCTTCAGACGCTAACAGCCACCCTGACATCGTTGTTACAGATTACGAGAGCCCCTTATCAGAAAAAGGGGAAAACTCAAACGCCAACAACGGTGGCCTGTCGCAAACCGGACACTCCCACTCAACAGCAGCTGCTACTGCGCTGATGGGCCAGATGAACCGACATGGCACAGAAAGAGGTGAACGTCAAAAGAGACATTGGCCTAAACCCAAGAGGTTCCTGTGTAACTTTATCAGAAAGGGGTCAGCTAAGAAGGCTTACCTGTCAATCACACTTGAAGGTGTCCTCACACATGATGCTCTCCTGGACGGCGGTGCCGACATATCTATTATGTCTGCCAGACTGTTCAAGGAGCTGAGGACTGCCACTAACAGTGCTGACAGAGAAATACCCCTCACAAAATGTGCTAATGAAATGCAGGGTCTCTCAGAGACGAGATCAACCCTAATAGCTATAGCCATGATTCAGAGTCAGAGTAGTCAGAGAGTATTTATTGTCATTTGCACCGCATGTAGTACATGTGATGAAAACGAGATTATGTACACAGGGTCCCAGTTACATCCAACAACAAATGCAAGAGAAAAACAATAATAACATCTAGGATTAACTAAGAGAGACATCAACTAGTAATACACTAAGCCCTAATGTAGTAGAAAAACATCATTATAAACAGCAGCACGAACATGAGTCATTATGAGCAGATGGTCACAGATGAACGCAGCAACAAGAAACAGATCAGTATCAACATGATGTGACATTTTGCAGTGTTTATTCTTATTATTTATTTATTCATGAGTCTGACAGCCTCAGGGTAGAAGCTGTTCCTCAGTCTAGTGGTTCTACATTTGATGCTCCTCAACCTCCGTCCCGAGGGGAGTGGTGCAAAGAGTGAGTGTGCTGGGTGAGTGAGGTCTTTCATGATGCAGGTGGCTCTTTTTCTGCATCTGGAGGTGTAAATGTCTGTGATGGTGGGGAGACTGACTCCCACAGACTTCTGTGCAGCCTTCACCACTCTCTGTAGAGCTTTCCTCTCTGCAACTGTGCAGCCTCCATGCCACACGTTGATGCTGGAGCATGCAGATTGGCGAAATAACACTAGACCATCCGGTATATGTGTCTACGGTTGACTCATTCCCATTTTTGGTTGGCCAAGATTTTATTAATCGCTTTAATGCGATTATAGACTATGGTCAACAGACAATGTGGGCCAGTGTGAGAAAACCACTGCCAATAGAAAAGCCTCCATGGGGTGACACTAACTGCCTAACAGCAGGTACCGCGGAAGGCACGAGGGAATCCTCATCCGAGAGCACAAGCCCGGTAAGTGAACCTTCAAAAACAAGTGAGGCAGATGAGACTCAACAGTTGGACCCAACTCTGGCCCAACAAGAGAGCCCCCTCTGCGAGCTGAGGCAATCGGCACTCACTGAACACTACCTACCACAGGCAGTCAAGGGTGTTGACAGTGCTGGGCAGCGCTAATCCAAAAATTAGTTCCGCTATTTCTAAAGCACTTATTGATTTATTTAGGTCCACAATTTCAAAAGCACTTATGTATTACCAATGCTAGCGGATGCTAATGCTAACACGCTAACTGCCATTTTGAAGAGGGCAACTGGCGAAATGATTTTTTTAATCCAGCAGATTTGACCATTTGAGCCGGTTGGGCTCGGAGGGGCCTTGTGCTATAAAGTCACTGACTTTGTGGCGCAAGGTTTTTCTGGGCTTGACCGGTTCAAATGGTCAAAAAAGAATTGTTTCGCCAGTTGCCCTCTTCAAAATGGCGGCCGCCATTTTGGGGAGGACAAATGTCGAAATAGTTTTTTTAATCCAGCAGATTTGACCATTTGAACCGGTTAAGCTCAGAAAAACCTTGTGCTATAAAGTCAGATAAGAAATATATTTTTTCTCAGCAAAGAAATAATTGTTTTTACCGTGTTTTCATGGAAAGTCCTTCTCTTCTGTGGCCGTCGCGGCCGCCATTTTGAAGAGGGCAGTGGAGAAATACTTTTAAAAATCCAGACGCGTCGCGTAGGCCGCTGAGAAACATCCATAAGTTCACCCTCCATGTTAAAAACTCTTCGTCTGACTCTTCGAAAACAAGCAATAAGGCTGCAGAGTAACACACTGGCTGCTAACTGAGAGCGCTCGCTCTAGTAAAGAGACTGAGGGGACGCTTTTTTGTCACGGACCACATCCGGCGCTGACAGGATATGGTCTGTTAGCAGTCGTCCGGGGCTCTAAATAAGTTTTTTCGGTTTTACTGATAGATAATTAGTTATTAGCGGTACTGCATTTTAAATAAAAATAGCGCAAATCCGCGTATGAATTATAAAAGTTAGTTAATCCGCTGTAAAGCTAACAGATTATTTAGCTACGCTATAAGCGGATTAGCGCATTAGCGCTCCCTAGCGGTCGGAGGCCCACCACTGG
>JBBPBX010042893.1:17887-28182 GCA_038048925.1 Garcialebias charrua | reverse complement strand
CTCACCCAGGGATGGCCACTGCCCTCAAAATCCATGCAGCCAGTAAATCGAATAAAATCCAAAGGTCCAAAGTTCTGCTACTGTCAGTAAAACTCTCACTATAGCAAGACAGCAAGGTGCACGGGTTCCAGAAAAGATGATGCACAAGTCCTAGCAAAGAAAACGTAGTTTGGTTGATACCATAGTTCCAAAAAAGGTGGTACCCAGACGTTATCAGTTTTCTATAAATGTTGTTGCTGCGATTGCAGCTACATATACAGGCCAAGGGTAAATCACACCGCAGTGAATCCACAGGTTATGAAACATTAACTTTAGTAGGAAGGTAGGCCTCAGAGATAATGTGGAAGTCCAAAGCCTTTTGGACTGAGTCTCTTGGTAATTTCTTAAGAATGTATCCAAAAACTTACAAGACTTAAAAATGTTTAAGGTTTAAAATCCATCCAAATCCATTGAAGAATTGGTTAAATCAGCCTTTAATCAGGACACAGAAGACACCCAGCTATAGATGTGCTGCCATCGTGGAAAGAGGAACTGGGGTCACACAGTACACAGCACAACATAATTCTGCCTATATTACATTTTCTCTGATTTTTAGCTCTTTTTAAAGTAAAACTGAAAGCCCAACAAGCTGTTTAATAATGACTAGCTGGTTTTTAGCCTCTGCAGTGAGCATGCAGTAGTAGGCTGTATATAATTCAGCAGCTAGCATGCTAACTATTGTAGCTTGATGCAAATGTTTGTTTCTTAGCGTTATTTTGAAAAGAGTGATCGATGTTGCTCCTCTGTAGACAAATTATGGCTGACCGTGGTATCCACTGTTTCAATTCAGTCAATGATGTGTTTTTAACAAGCTTAAGTTTAGAGGATCCTCCTCCTGCTATTCACAGCTGACTGTAAAAAAAAACAAAAAACAATTGTAACAATGTGACATTTTACTATCGTGGTATACCCTGAAACATTTTGTTTGTTTGTTTTTACATATTTTTGTTTGCAGCTTTTTCTCTGGAGGGATCTGGGATCAGCTTTGCAGATCTGTTCCACCTCGTGGCCTTCTACTGCATCAGCAGGTAAATAATCTGTAGCCTACCTCCTGCAGAACTGGTGCCGTCTGTCGCATTTTTAAAATTTTAAATCAACGGTTAGCAACAAACAAACATCCCCCATCCGGCCACTTGCCCCTAACAAACAAAAAATGAAACGTAAAGACAAATTTATAGTATTAAAGCTGCTATATGTAACTTTTCTAAAAATATATTTTTAAAGGGGACCACATGTAAGTATTTAAAATTTTTATGTTATGTCTGTGTGCTATCTTGACAATATTAATTCATTTTAATACACAAAATAATTCTTAGATAATTAATTATACCCTTTTTAATTCTGCCATTTTTAACTTTCGTTTTGAACGACCGGTTTCTGATACTGAGTTCTGAAGTCCACGCCCTTCAACGATCTGTTTACGCCCTCTGTAACAGCCAGTATCTGTAATGTGTTGTTGTTTTAAAATTAGCTCTTTTTTTATTACTCATTTGACTTACTGTTAGTGCTAGCTTAAGATAACTTACCGAAACCCGTCTGAGCGCGCCGCAATTTGCTGCTCCTTTTAGCATGAGACCACCCGAATCCGATGCTAATGTTAGCTTGTTCCTCTTCCGGTGTTCGCCAGCTCCGCTCGTTGCACGCGGAGATTTTGGGAGTTATCGCTGTTCCAGTCAAGACAACACAAAGTTCACCAAGTGTCTCCCGTAAATTAATCCGTAAGGAGAAGGTCCTCGCTGCTGCGAGGCTGCTGCGAGGCTGCAGCGAGGCTGTACAGTTGAAGCTCCGCTCCATCCGCCAGAAGAGGGTCCCGTTGCCGCCGGTCCCTACGCCGGGGGTCCGCTCGTTTAATTTTTGCCGGCTGCGCGTTGGGAGCGATCGCAAATACACTAAAAATTGAACTAAAACATAAAAATAACAATTATACTTTATTTATAAAGCCATTTAAAAAACCACAGCTGCAACAAAGTGCTGTACACATGAAATTAATAACATATAAACAAAAGATGAGATGAAATCATGAAAAACAACAGTCATGTGTTTAATACAGAAGTGGGTTGAGCCTAACATGGGGTTGCTAGGTGAGGGGCTGGACTCAGGTTGGGGTGGGTTGTCCTCTCTCGCTTGTGACGTAACATGCGAGATTGACTTCCAGTTTATTTCAAAAACGAAACCTATATTATCACAGTAAAATAAATCTACTTAGAGTAAATAAACCACTGGGTGCATTTTTTTGGCCTTTGGACTGTTTTTTTATGAAGTAAATACCCAAAGTTGAGTAAAAAAACAGTAAAAAGTGAATTTTGAATGTGTGGTCCCCTTTAACATATTTCTTCACTCTGTCTATCTCCTGACAGACTGATGTTAGACAAGTAATCTTTGAAAAAACTATAGTCCCCTTGCTTCTTCAGGTGTTACTAAAAGCATTTCTAAAAACCCACAGTGACCCGCCGTTAACCAGCCAATAAAAACAGAGCTTCTCACGCCCCTAACCCACGCCCCCGCCTGTCCCAGCCCCAGCGGCCGCGCACGTTCTCGTTCAAAGGATATGCAAAACTGTTTTGTATGTGACACAAATGTATTAAATTCCCCTTCTTCATCCCTGATCTGGACTTTTCTTTTGTTTTTTTGCCAAAAGTCAAGTGATCGCTTCCTCCTCCGCTGACTCCATGACTGAAATGATGAGGAAATGAATGAATTTGTCACGAGCGAATTAAACTCGGGTTCAACGTGGCTGCGCGAGGCTCTGCAGATTTCCTGGTGTTCTGGTGTGCTGGACCAGCGCTCCATGTTTTTATTTTATTTTTTAGAACGTTTTATTAACATATAAACACAGAATATTGCAGCGGCTGCGACAGGACATGCAGTGGAGGCGGAGCTAAGGAGGCTGAGCTGAATTTCAGCGAGAGCAAGGGGGAGGGACCAGAATGCTTTCCCTGTTGAAAATTTTTCTAAGTCCTGCGTTCTACAGAAACTTACAGACTGCAGCTTTAAGGTGAATAATATAAAGAACAAAAGACTTCCATACACTATTTTTCTTCTTTCGGCTGCTCCCTTCTTCAGGGGTCACTACAGCGAACTAAGTCGCACGAAGATTTGGCAATTATTTTTTACACTGGATGCCCTTCGTGACACAACCACAGACCATCGAGCTACCACAGCCCTCTGTGTGGAGCAGAGAGCTGCTATCTAGGACGCCCGGAGGAGCAGATGGTGGGGGTTAAGGGCCTTGCTCAAGGGCCCAGAGTGGAGCAAAAGAGGGTGGAGGCATGAGTCAAGTAGGTATCTCTGCAAATACCGAAGGCGTAACTCGAGGGCCACATCTGATTGGATGATTAAAAAAGCATTGGCAGCGTCTCCAGTTCGACATTGCGGGAAAAAAACAAAGCGTTTTTGGCAGATTGTGTTAACCGGTTTAACATTTGCGGCATCTCCATTCTCTTTCCATCTCTCTTAACATAGAACTTCCGGTTACATTTCAAAATAAAAGCAACATAAATGGGTATGGGGGGAGGGCTAAATGTTTTATTTTTAATACCTAGCATTAAAAAACTAAATCCGTTTTGGTTGTTCAATAATGTGAAAGTAGTTACAATCAATTCATAAAGAAAGAAAAATACAGTAACCAAAATAATAATGATACTTAAACTGGTTTTGGGACAAAGGATGTTTCCTTTAACTTCACATTTTCTTGTTCAACCTTTTAAAGCAGTCACTGCAGACGAGCGAGTGTCAGTTTCTGTAAGACTTCTGCAACTGGAGCAGGTATTTCTGCTTAGGCCATTTTGTGGAGATGTTTTGTGAAAGTGTCACTCACTGTGGAGATCAAGAACTTTAACGTAGAACAAAACAGGTTTTCACGGATAAATTACACAACCTTACCAAGGGTCAAAGTCATTCCAGTTAATAAAATACATCTGGCTTTGGTGCTTTTGAAAGTAATTTTTGTTGCTAAAGCGACCCCATCTGTGACCAAATGCTCCTAAAATGATCTTTTTCAGTTGTGTAAAATCAACCACAGTTATCTCTGATAACAGGAAGTGGAGGTTTTAAGAGTTGTCGATTAACTTGCAGAAAACTTATCTGCTCCTTAATTTCAGAAGCCCCAAACACTTGTTGTGGTTTTGGACTAAAAGTGCTCGTGAGTGCGTTTGTGTGGGGTTTCACATCTGTCTGTGTAATGGAAACGACAAGTGTTTTCACTTCTCTGTGTGCCAACCCTCAGGATGTTTTTACCAACCAAACTGTTGGCATCGACAGTTTTTCACCGATGCATCAGGGTCACATGTCCAAAACAACAACCGTTGCTCCACGCCCAACAAGTTCTGCACCTCAAAGCCTCAACCGACCGCTGCTTTGATTCACCCCCCCCCCTGTTTTTATTCACAACACATTTTGTCTTTTTTATCTCTTTGTTTGTTCTTTAGAGATGTCCTGCCATTTATACTCAAACTCCCAGAAGCCATTGCATCGGCCAAGACGCAGAAAGAACTGGAGGAGGCGGCTCAGCTCGGAGCAGGTACCTTATCGTTTATGTTGTTTAAGTAAAGAAAACGATACGCTAACAAAACCATAAAAAAGACCGTTCAGTAAAGAAACAAGATGCAACGAGATTCAAATGATTATTTAGAGAATAAAAAACTGATTTGGCATGATTTCCTACACCTTTATAAAAATATATGCTCATCTTTATGATCTTGCTTTGTGCAAACAGAATACATGTACAGGTAGTCCCCGACTTACTAGCGAGTTCCGTTCCTGCGAGGTGCTCGTAAGACGAAATCTCGTATGTGGGAACACGAAACACGTGTCGCTCGTAAGTCCGGATTTTCGGTCGTAAGTCGGAAATTTTATGCTAGCGCTACTACGAACACTCGTTTTTCAACACAAACGTATATACTAGTTCATAAACATGCTCAGAAACTTGTTTACAAACGGTTAGCTAACACACTTTCATCTAAAGACACATACCAGTGCTGTATTTTCTGTATGTTCTGTACAACTTTACTGTTCGTTAGTCAGCTCGTAAGTCCGGAACCTCGTATGTTGATGCGCTCGTAAGTCGGGGAGTACCTGTACGTTTAATATTATTCTCTAAAAATAAATAAAAACAATGGGAATATTGGTCACTTTTTATACGCTCGTCAGAGGTGGACGCATTATGGTTTAGTCTCTGTTTGTCCGCCATAAGTTTTGATCTGCTCAAGACAATTGATATTGACATATCTTTTCATTTTCCCAGCTCTGAGGTCAAGGTCGCAAATCAAGGTCAAGTGTTAAACGAGGTCCGCTTGTTGAGGCCATTGCTGTGGGTAGCTGTGCAGTAGTTTGTTGACAGGCGGTATGTTGTACTGTTGTTGAAACCTGAACCTCAATAAACAGTGTCTCCACAGGCATTAACAAGCATTAAATCTGCATCCCAGTGGCTTTAATTATTTTTTATCAGCTTTCAAGACAAAAATAAGATTGCTCAGCCGGACTCCATCAAGAGATTTCAGCTATGAACATTAGCTTAACATGCAAAACCATTTTAGTCGTCGTTTCTGGGCGGTCAGGGTGCGGTTGCTGGAAGATCACGGATTGGAAGGAAACGATGAAAACGTCAGGAGCTAAGAGAAAATGGGTAAATGCTAAAGTGGCTGGAGTGCAAAGAATTTAGTGCAAATTTGAGATTTTCGTTAATGAAAAGTGCGTTATAAATTAAATTCCTTATTATTATTATTGCACGGCTGTAACCTGCTGGTCATCAGGATGGTGAAGGGTTTTGTAGAGTTTGTTAAAATAAAAATGAACACTTGGGCTGAATCTGAATAAAACAAGGCGGTGAAAGGAGTTTAAGCCACCCCTGATGTGGCTTTGTGCTGGGAAGCGAGGTAGTAACGGAGCCGAAACGGTCGACATGTAAAAAGATATTGTGCCAAAAGTGCACGTTTGAAGCGATGCGACCACCAAACAACAACAAACAGATTTATCATCACAGGAAGATCCAGGACGACGCACAGCAACTTTGAATTGAGTTGACTAAATTAGTTAGGAACACTAAACTGAGTGAATTTGTCGTGTTTTGAGGGAGACGTCCGTCACACGTTTTAACGCGTTGACGCTCCACGTTAACCCGGCTAAGTTCTGCTCCATGCCTCGGTTGGTTCTGTGATGCTCGCTTTAACGAGTTTGAATTTAAAGGAAAAGTTTGCGAACTTTTTCTGTCAAACAAACCCACAAAAAGACACATACTGTAATAGGTTATTAATACAACGTCAGTGGCATTAAAAATGATTTAAAATTTGTATTAAATGGGCATTAAAAGGCAATTACCATATTTTTCACCATATAAGTCACACCTCTTTGCACGAATTTGCAAGTCCTGTGACTTATACACCAAAGCGACTAATATACATTTTCCCCCCATATTTATAATCCAATTTTGGGCTGAGATCTGACAATATCATTCATTCTGACATGAAAAATATTAAACACTACCATTTACAGCTGCTAGAGGGCCCTCGAGCATTATGGCAAGCCAAGTGTCTCATTAATAAGTAAAAGTGGCTATTAATGAGACACTTGGCTTGCCATATAGGAAGCCACCTTCATCTTGCTCCAGAACTCCTGGAGCAAACATCAAATCAGCGGATTTGACCATTAAAGTGCATTTATTAAGGAAAAGTTTAACTGAGACACACCTTTTCCATAATGTCAAGCAAACGATTAATTGTTTTTAGGTGGTTATTGTGTTAAATTCTTGTAAAAATTCTTCCATGCACCCTTCCATGGCCGCCATTTGGCATCAAATTGATTTTTGGCACAACACCGGCCCACGTTTCCAGGTGGTCAGCGGTGACGCATAATAGATGCGACTTATACGGCAAAGTGACCTGTACGGTGGAAAGTACGGTAATGTGACTGATGATAAATAAACATGAAGACATTCCATTTATTTAGCTTTACTTTGCGAGTCACACACCTTATGCTTGTCTTTGCCTGTACATTATTTATGTGCTGGTGTCTGTTAGCAAAATATCTCACAAACCACAGGATGGATTTTAACGCAACTTGCAGAACGCTGACAATTTTCAACACAATAATTTTAGTTGAAAGCTCCAAAAAGAAGAAGCGTTCAAAACACAAAAGAAGGAGGGGAAGCAAAACAATAATTTTACTGACCAGGATCTTAATTCATGTCCTCCTTTTTCTTTTTTGTCGTTTAAACTTCCTCCTCTGAGTGAGGGAATCCTTGGCAAAACACTCAACACTGACTTCCTGATTGAACTGTTTTTCTCGTGCCGTGTGTAATTTCAGCGCACGTTGTGTCACCATCCTGTGATGGTTTTCAAGTGTTTCATTTGTTTTCTGAATTTAAGTGGATTTTTTGTGTTGTTTAGCTTTTTTCTTTTGATTCTAGTGAAAGTTGTTATTTTTCAGTTTGGGCTCAGTGCAAAACAAAAAATATGATTTGTGCGTTTGTTTTTTAAAAGAAAAACATGAAATATCAATACAGTACAAGGATGGGATTACCGTATTTTCCGGCCTTTAAATCGCTCCGCCCCATAAGTCGCTTTAGTCCAATATGTCCAATAAATTGGAAAAATCCATAAATATGTCGCTTCACCCCATAAGTCGCATCTATTATGCATCACCGCTGACGCGTCGCGTACCGTGTTACGCGTCACCGCTGACAAACCGAAATGTGGGCCGATGTTTTGCCCTGCTGCAAATGGCGGCCACAGGAGCATGCACGGAAGGACTTTACAAGATTAACACGGTAAAAACAATTATTTGTTTGCTGAAAATTAGAGCAAAGATGTGTCTTAGCTTATCCTTTCCTTAATAAATGCACGTAATTGTCAAATCAGCTGGACTTAAAAAGTAGTTTCGCTATGTGCACACGTGCGGGTGGGACCGCTGCATTTTCTTTAAAATTTAGCAAGATACAGTAAACACTTAAAAATAAATATTTGTTAGCTGACATTATAGAAAAAGTGTTTCTGAGCTTAACCGTTCTTTAATAAATTCACGTTACAGTATGGTCAAATCAGCTGGATTTAAATTGTTTCACTTTGACGTCTTCCAAACAGTCGCGCGCGCTCCGAAAATAAATCATAAATAAATCGAATTTTAGCTCAAACATCTCCTACAGCTAATACGTTGTAAATGTCCATCCAGTGATCACTTTTTGTAAGTTTCATCAAAATCTGTCGTGTGGCTATTTTGCTAACAAGGTAACAGTAGTTCAGACCTCCCGAAAGCAGGAGGCCGTGCTGCGGCAGAGTGAGGCCGACCAGAAGAGGCTTCTGTCTGACACATGAGCTGGGAACGATCGGTGGACCCTAGCGGCCAAAAGTGGTACTGCTCCATTTTTTTCGTCAGAATGAATGGAAGAGGTCATATCTCAGCCAAAAATTGGTCTAGAAATATGGGGGAAAATCCATAAATACGTCGCTTTGCCCCATAAGTCACAGGACATGAAAATTAGTTTTAAAAAACTGCGACGTATAGGCCAGAAAATACGGTAGTTCTTATTCTGTGGTATTCATTTCTGGCACATTCTACCGTAACATGCAACTAGTTGAATATGGAAACAGTTTTTGAGTTTATTGGTTTTTATTAAGCATTGAGTGTTGAAGTACACTTTACTGTATTCGCCTGCGATTTTGTTTTTTGTAACTATTTTTTAACAGGAAGTGAAGGGTCTTGTCATATCTCCTACATAAAACACAGTGCAAACATAAAAATGAACATGCTTATCTACAGACGCTTCGGTCACTTATGATTAAATGCTTTTTAAATAAGACTTATAGATTTCAAACAAATGCTTAGAATAGAACAGAATAGTCTTTATTGTCATTGTACAGCCTGAAGAGTGAAATTGAAGGTGCCTCAGCTGACGGTGTTACCCGAGGCTTACTTTCTAGTCTATGTTTCTGCCTGTTTTATAGGGAGTGACAGATGCAGGTGTGTGGTCACCATGGTGACCTTAATGAGCCGCTGACAGCAGATTTATTGTTTTATTATTTAAATATTGGTTTGCTTCTTTTACGGTTTGCATCAAAGCGTCGGCCGTTTTTTCTGCTTAGTTGATTACAAAATAAAAGTCCCAGATTATCACTGAGGGAAACATTTGCACCTTTTCAACAATTCAACGTTCCCGCAGCTTGTTTCACAGCTTCACTGGCTCAGTTTCCTGGACAGGAAGCTGACAGCTAACATCCCTTTGAGGCAGATGTCGAGTTGAAATCTGCACGCCGTCCAAACACACACATACCATCAGACCACACTCAGAAAACGCAGCCGGATGGCTCCACGTTTGGGTGTGGCTCTGGGTGGGAGCCGCTTTTCCTTTTTGTTTTTGTTCACATGAAGTCACTGGAAGTCCTTTAAGTGTGACCCAGCCTCCATGCGTAAATAAAAAACTATTCTGTTTAAAGACCGACCTGACTGAAACAAACCTTTCATAAAGTTTCTTACTTTGAAGTTGGAGCCCGTTTTATTTATCCTTATGATCGTTTTCAGTGCCTTTAGCTTGTTTTAGGTCCGCTGGGAGGATTTAATTATATTCAGTTCAGTTTATTTCTATAGCTCCAAGTCACAACAGAAGTCATCTCAGGACACTGTACAGAAACATTCACATGCATTAAAAAAGCCAATTAGTAAAAGTTTGATTTGATTTGATTTGATTTATTTATTCATTCATTTTATGATTAAAACAAGAAAACAATACAATACAAAAGAGAGAAAAAAAATATATAAAATGAAAGGCGGCAGAAGAAGAAAAAATCTTATTTTTTCTGCCCCTTTTCCTCCAATAAACAATTCATAAACACAACTACAGTACTTGGATTACAAAATAAATAATCAACTTAATTTTAGCATTTAAGAATAAACACATGATACAACCAACTCATATAATTTCCAAAATAGTGAACAACTTAAATAATAATTTCTACCCTCGGTGTCATACACAAACTTCCAAATTTCAACTCATTTAAATATATGTTTTTAACCGTTTAAACTTAATCATTCTTTTGAATGTAACCATTGATCTGACCACTTTAATATCAGACTCCAATTTATTCCATAACCCTATTCCTTGAATTATGGTAGATCTTCCCCTCAAACTAGTCCTAAAAGGTGGCCTCACAAATATATCTGTCCCTTTAAGATTATAATTACTCATTCTTCTGACAAAATATTTCTATAAAAAAAAGTAGCAGATTGTGTTGAATCTTCTCTTGGTCACAGTCTCCCATCCTGAGCAA
>JBBPBX010042892.1:0-17375 GCA_038048925.1 Garcialebias charrua | reverse complement strand
GACTTCCTCAGTCTGTGATGCTGTATTCAGCTCAGTCTTATAAATACAGCATCTCAGACTGAGGAAGTCTTTCGGACAAAAGACGAAACGTTTCTACAATTTTTTTGCTTTGTTTTGTTTTGTTCTTTGAATGTCCAGAGGACCAGACTTAGCTTTTTTAGATTTTTCTACCTGGATTAGTGAGCATGCATCAGGGTAAAGGATGGATAGTTGAGCAGCGTGTCTCTTTAAGAGAAATGGGAGGGAGGCCCCTTGGCATGACATGGGCTGACATGTTGACATGGTGAACGCTCAGTGCTTTGAGCTCTTTAGCAAAGCATTTTTCACACAAAGCTTTTAATTTAAAAAAATCAGTAAACAAGTTTTCAGCTTCTCTTTGCAGAGAAAAACAACTTTTTAGACGAGGGCACGGGTTTCAACCGTGAATTTTAGAGCTTTGACGAGATGGCTATTTAATCCCGAGGTCGACCTGTTAGCTTAGCTCGTAGCTTAGCTTCTCGGCTTAGCTGCTTTTAACGATACAAAAACACGATTTTGGACGGTTAAAACAGATTTTAAAAAGAAAAGGAGGGCTCAGTGAAGAGCACCGGAGTTGAGCCTTTTGTCATCCAGTGTCTTTGGTAGAAAGAGAGAAACAAGAAGAAATGATAAAGCCGATAAATGAAAATGAGCTTGATAATTTCCATTCATCATGCGATTAATTGATTTATTGTTTATTGCGACAGGTCTACTGAGGAGATCCGTTGTTCGAGGTTTTGGAGTGAAATGTCCCGTTCTGCCCTGGGTCTCGTTTGATGGATTTTTCATTGCACGATGTGCCAGATATCTTTCATTGGTGAGATAGACCGCAGGTTGAGAACATGCTGAACTGCTGTTGTAATGCTGCTCAGCACCGTTCTGCTGAAAAACGCAAGACCTTCCCTGAAATATGTGTTATAGATAGAAGCATACATTGATCTGAAACATGTATATATTTTTTTCTGCATTGATGGAGCCTGTTCAGACGTTAGCTGCAGGAGGTATTAACGCACCCCTATACTGCCAGAGAAACAGGCATTTGAACTTTGCGTTAGTCTGGATGGTGCTTTCTTTGGTACAGAGAAGTCCGCAGTTTCCAAAAATAAACTTAAAATTTTGATTTGTATGACTACAGAATATTTTTCCACTTTGCCTCCATTTTAGACAGGTTTTATTTGTTTTGTTGTAACACCTCTTCTTTGCCTGATGGCGCTTTAAGCAGCATTGTGGATGACACAGTGAACTTTGTTCACAGAAAATTATTTGTGGGAGTGTTCCTGAGTCCAGAAGAGAACCAGACCAGCTCTTAATGCAGGGGCCCCTGAGGGCCCGAAGATCACGAGCATCCAAAACTGACTCTCACCCCCATCCTTTGAGCTCAGAGATTTATCCACATTCTTGATTATTATTTTTTTTAATGATAATAATATAAACTGTAGATGATGAGATGTTCAAAGTTTTATTTTTCAGTGAGGTACTGTACATTCTTTAGAGACTCTTGCATTATTGTTAGATGGAAGTTTTTTGCTGACTGAGATTAAACTTATTATGCTCTTTTCATACCCATTCCTCTTACTGACCTCTTACTGATTAACCTAATTAGTTGCAAAATGCTCCTCCTGCTGTTTCTTATTTGCACCGTTCACTTTTACAGCCTTTTGCTGCCTCTGGAACAACTGTTCAAATTTAGAATGACCTTATTTTCCCCAACAATAAAAAGCATTTGACGTGTTTTAATATGTGTCACTGTAAATCAAATATGTTTTTTTTTTAATAATTGCAATTTGTTTTTATTAAAATTTTACACATTTTCACAATTCTTTTAGAATTAGAGTGTAAAACTTTTCTAATCGAGGCTCTCCGGACACCGGATGTCATATTCCCCACTGACTGCATCATTTGAAATGGGAGAAACAAAATGAACCTGGCTTGGTTAAATCCATTCAGTGTCTGATCACGGACTTACCCGTGGTTTTGGCTTCCTCTTATCAAGCTTGGCGCATACTTCACTTTTAGAGTAGTTAACCAAGAGAATCTTCTTCTTCTTCTTTCGGCTTTTCCCTTTTCAGGGGTCGCCACAGCGAGTCATCCTCCTCCACCTCACTCTGTCCTCTGCATCCTCTGTCCTCACTCCAACTACCTCCATGTCCTCTCTAACTGCATCCATATATCTCCTCTTTGGTCTCCCTCTTTGTCTTTTTCCTGGCAGCTGCATTTCTAACATCCTTCTACCAATATACCCACTGTCCCTCCTCTGGACATGTCCAAACCATCTCAGTCTGGCCTCCCTAACTTTATCTCCCAGTTGTTCAACATGTGCTGTACCTCTGATGATCTCATTCCTGATCTTATCCATCCTTGTCACTCCTAAGGAGAACCTCAGCATCTTCATTTCTGCCACTTCCAGTTCTTTCTCCTGTCTTTTTGTCAATGCCACTGTCTCCAGACCATACAACATAGCTGGTCTCACCACTGTCTTGTAAACTTTTCCTTTGACCTTTGCTGACACCTTTTTGTCACAAATCACTCCTGAAACTTTTCTCCATCCGCTCCATCCTGCCTGGACTCTCTTTTTCACCTCTTTACCACATTCCCCATTTTCCTGGACAGTGGACCCCAAGTACTTGAAGTCCTGCACCTTTGTGACCTCTGCTCCTTGTAGCCTCACTGTTCCACCAGCCTCCCTCTCATTCACACACATGTACTCTGTCTTACTACGACTGACTTTCATTCCTCTTCTTTCAAGAGCATACCTCCACCTCTCCAAGTTCTCTTCCACCTGTTCCCTGTTCTCACCACAGATCACAATGTCATCTGCAAACATCATAGTCCATGGGGATTCCTGCCTGACCTCATCTGTTAGTCGGTCCATCACCAGAGCAAACAAGAAGGGGCTCAGAGCCGATCCTTGATGCAATCCCACCTCCACCTTGAAGCTATCTGTCACTCCTACAGCACATCTCACCACTGTCCTGCTGTCCTCATACATGTCCTGTACCAGTCTAACATACTTTTCTGCCACTCCAGATTTCCTCATGCAATACCACACCTCTTCTCTTGGTACCCTGTCATATGCTTTTTCTAAATCCACAAACACACAATGGAGTTCTTTCTGACCCTCTCTGTACTTCTCTATCAACATCCTCAAAGCAAAGATGGCATCTGTGGTGCTCTTTCTTGGCATGAAACCATACTGCTGCTCACAGATAGTCACATCTTGTCTAAGTCTTGCTTCCACAACTCTCTCCCAGATCTTCATTGTGTGGCTCATCAACTTAATTCCCCTGTAGTTGCTACAACTCTGTACATCACCCTTGTTCTTAAAAATGGGAACCAGCACACTTCTTCTCCATTCTTCAGGCATTTTCTCACCCTCAAATATTCCATTAAATATTTGAGTCAAAAACCTCACTGCCATCTCTCCGAGACATTTCCAAACCTCCACTGGTATGTCATCAGGTCCTACTGCCTTCCCCTTCTTCATTCTTTTCAGAGCTTTCCGGACTTCACCCTCACTAATCTTTCCCACTTCCTGGTCCACAGTTTCTATTACCTCCACTCTTCTTTCTCTTTCATTCTCTTCATTCATTAGCTCCTCAAAGTAATCCTTCCATCTTCCCATCACACTCTCCTCACTTGTTAGAACATTCCCATTCCCATCTTTAATAAGCCTAACCTGCTGCACATCCTTTCCAGCCTGATCCCTCTGTCTTGCCAATCGGTACAAGTCCTTCTCGCCCTCTTTAGTGTCCAGTCTCCCATATAACTCATTGTACGCCCTCTGCTTTGCTTTAGCTACTTCCCTCTTTGCTCTATGTCCCATCTCCTTATATTCCTGTCTCCTCTCTTCAGTCCTCTCACTGTCATATTTCTTCTTGGCTAATCTCTTTCTTTGAATGGCGTCCTGCACTTCACTATTCCACCACCAGGTTTCCTTATCATCCATTCTCTGTCCAGATGACACACCAAGTACCTTCCTACCTGTCTCTCTAATTACTGTTGCTGTAGTAGCCCAGTCACTTGGAAGCTCTTTCTTACCACCCAGAGCCTTTAACAGCTCGTCTCTGAATTTCTCACAACATTCTTCCTTCTTTAGCTTCCACCATTTGGTCTTCTTCTCTGGTTTTACTCTTTTTCTCTTCTTCGCAACAACAGTCATTCTACACACAACCATCCGATGCTGTTTGGCCACGCTCTCCCCTGCTACAACTTTACAGTCTCCAATCTCTCTCAGGTTTCCTCTTCTACACAGAATGTAGTCGACTTGTGTACTCCTTCCTCCACTCTTATAGGTCACTCTATGTTCCTCCCTCTTTTGGAAATAGGTATTGACTATAGCCATTTCCATTCTCTTGGCAAAATCCACCACCATCTGTCCTTCCTGGTTTCTTTCCTTGACACCAAACCTACCCATCACTTCCTCATCCCCTCTGTTTCCTTCACCAACATGTCCATTCAGGTCTGCTCCAATCACCACTCTTTCCTCCCTGGGAATACTCTCTATCACTTCATCCAAATCTTTCCAAAATTATCTTTCTCCTCCCCATCACATCCAACCTGTGGAGCATAACCACTTACTATGTTTAGCATCAGACCTTCTACTTCTACCTTTAGACACATCACCCTATCTGACACTCTCTTCACCTCTACTACATTCTTTGCCAACTCCTCCTTCAGGACCACCCCTACTCCATTTCTCTTTCTATCCACACCATGGTAAAACAGTTTGAACCCTGCTCCAATACTGCGAGCCTTGCTGCCCTTCCACTTGGTCTCTTGGACACATAAAACATCTACCTTTCTTCTCTGCATCATGTCAGCCAGCTCTCTACCTTTGCCTGTCATTGTCCCCACATTTAGAGTTGCAACCCTCAGTCCTACATTCTTCACTTTCCTCCTCTCCCTCTGTCTCCTGACACGTTTTCCTCCTCGGCGTCTTCGACTAACAGTAGTACAATTTCCGCCGGCACCCTGTTTGTCAACAGCACCGGTGGCGGACGTTGTTAACCCGGGCCTCGACCGATCCGGTATGGTTTCACTTTGATGAACTCGCATTATGGTTTTGGCAAGTGTTTTACATCGGATGCCATTCCTGACACAACCCTCACCATTTACCCGGGCTTGGGACCGGCACAAGAGATACACTGGCTTGTGCTCCCTAGTGGCTGGCTTAATTAACCAAGAGAATGTAAAGTGAAAAATAAGTCTTTCTCTCCTCATCAGACTTTTAGGATTCACACACAACCACCAAGGAGGAAGAAAACAAGGAAACAATCTGATGACGCAGATAAAGCTGGAAGCTGAAGTAACGCTTCTAGCTTAAAGGTACTATCTGCGATTTCTGCAAAGCCCTGAAACTTAGAAAAAATTTGAACAGAGACCGTTCTCCCTCCTCCCCCTTGCACTCTGGGTGACCTGCAACTCCGCCTCCTTAGCTCCTCCCCCACAGCTTGGCTGTCTCGTGAACGCGCATGCATGTAAACACAGTTGTAATGGCGTCGGCGCAGTCAAAACACCGGTAAGGATAGACTATTTGCTTCTCAAATCTTTGCGTATTTGTAATAAAGTATCGTAAATTATGTATAACCCTTTCAATAAGTTATGTGTAGCTCTTACTTTGTGTTACATTTTATCTGTGTTATGCATCTAGTTTTGAAACATTGTCGATGGGCTTCCGATGAGGATTTTACACCCAGAGGTGTACTTCTACGTCCGAAGAAGAGGAACCCAGGAACACAGGATGTTCTCATAGTCACCATGTTTTCATGCAAACATTAAAATGATGATTGGATGAACAGTACTGTTGCTTTGTCTTATTCTTCATGAACATGCAGTGAAATAATTTTCTATTTGAAAGAACACAGCGACAAAATCTTTTTTATTTATTTATTTAGACAATAAATACACAAAAAACCTAAATAAATATGTGACAAGGATCATCAAACCGTTACATAACGCAGACTTAAATAACCATAAATAAAGCACTGAGCATCCACCCTGATGTTAAATACTCTGTTGTGTACTTAGTTTGATTTAAATAACTTTTTAATAAAACTGGACAGAAATTAAACAGAACTTAATTAACTCCAAATTCTTCCAAACCTGCAGCCTTCAGGGCAACAGAACAGCAAGCAGGGCCCAGGTGACTGATCTNAAGCTTTTCAGCAGATGGAAGCATGAAGTGCTCCAAAATCTCCTGATAGCTAGCTGCATTGACCCTGCCCTTGATAAAACACAGTGGACCAACACCAGCAGCTGACATGGCACCCCAGACCATCACTGACTGTGGGTACTTGACACTGGACTTCTGGCATTTTGGCATTTCCTTCTCCCCAGTCTTCCTCCAGACTCTGGCACCTTGATTTCTGAATGACATGCAAACTTTGCTTTCATCTGAAAAAAGTACTTTGGACCACTGAGCAACAGTCCAGTGCTGCTTCTCTGTAGCCCAGGTCAGGCGCTTCTGCCGCTGTTTCTGGTTCAAAAGTGTCTTGACCTGGGGAATGTGGCACCTGTAGCCCATTTCCTGCACACGCCTGTGCACGGTGGCTCTGGAATCAGCCCTTCTCCACAGTCTTCCTCAGGGTCCGGTCACCTCTTCTCATTGTGCAGTGTTTTCTGTCACACTTTTCCCTTCCCACAGACTTCCCACTGCGGTGCCTTGATACAGCACTCTGGGAACGGCCTATTCGTTCAGAAATTTCTTTCTGTGTCTTACCCTCTTGCTTGAGGGTGTCAATGATGGCCTTCTGGACAGCAGTCAGGTTGGCAGTCTTATGCGGTTTTGAGTAATGAACCAGGCTGGGAGTTTTTAAAAGCCCGGAATCTTTTGCAGGTGTTTAGAGTTAATTCGTTGATTCAGATGATTAGGTTAATAGCTCGTTTAGAGAACCTTTTCATGATATGCTAATTTTTGAATTTGGGGTTTTCATGAGCTGTATGCCAAAATCATCAGTATTAAAACAATAAAAGACCTGAAATATTTCAGTTGGTGTGCAATGAATCTAAAATATATGAAAGTTTCATTTTTATCATTACATTATGGAAAATAATGACCTTTATCACAATATGCTAATTTTTGAGAAGGACCTGTATTTGCAAAAGAAATGACCAAAGGGAAAAATAAGAAAACTGCTGATGTAACTTTTTTTGTTGTTCTTAACCATCAAAATTCAGTTTTATGTGAGTTTTGGTCAAAGCGTGAACGAGCGGCAGGTTGCAGACCCCTGCCTGATCTGGACAGACAGGAAGTTTAGTTTTTACCCTCTGAGCCTCGCGCTGTTGTCGTCTGTCCTCTAACAGTTTCTCCACCTCACGTCTGTGTTCCAGCTGCTTCATTCGACGTCTTTGGGCGTTCATCTGCTCGATCCGATCATCCTCTGCAAACTTGTCCATCATCTTTTGCCTGAAGACCTCCTCTTCCTCCCTCTCCTCATGCCTCCGCATCTCCTTAAAAGCCATTTGCTCCTGGAAGGTCTGCTGCAGCATCAGTCTTTGTCGGATTTGCTTTTCCATCTCTTCCTGTCAGATTACATCAAACACAAACGTGATTTACAAAGAAAATTTGAGCCTCACGTCGTGCAGACATCTTATTTTACGAGCTGCTGAACTGCAATGGTTCAGGGAGACAAAATAGTTTATCATGAAAGTTTCCAACCTGTTGCGCAACAGAATTACATCCATTAATGTTTCAAAATAATCAAAGAGCAACCTGAGGTGTTTAGATCAAACGTCTGAGTTGAGAGAAAAGTCAAAATGGTCCAGATTTTTGCTTTTAACTGTGTGATGGTTTGTTTTAAAATGTTTTGATTCAGTGACAACAGTAAAATATGCAGATTTTTTTTTACATTATTTCCAATGTTGATAAACTATGAAAACTATACATGTAAAAATATTGTAGGTCCTGAATTTACTTGCATTGTGTTATTATTCTGGATCAGAATGAAGTCTTTACTAAAAAGGTAAACAAAACCACCTGCCTGAAGACCACCAGTATCATCCCAGTTCCTAAGAGCTCTACAGTGACTGGTCTGAATGACTATCGGCCAGTAGCCCTCACCCTGATAGTCGATAAATGTTTTGAAAGACTGGTCATGACCCACATCAAAGCTACGAGGACCCACACCAGTAAACATACCACGAGAACCAATCAACAGAGGATGTCATCTCCTCTGTGGTCCACACTGCTCTCTCCCACCTGGAGCAGAAGGACTCTCCTACGTCCGTCTGCTCTTTGTGGACTTCACGTCTGCCTTCAACACCATGATCCCCCAGACCCTGATGGACAAACTACTCACACGAGGACTAAACCTCTCCCTATGCAACTGGGTCCTGGACTTCTTAACCAACAGACCACAGTCAGTGAGGATCCACAACTTCTCCTCCTCCACCATAACTCTCAGCACTGGTAACCCTCAGGGATGTGTGTTGAGCCCTCTCCTGTTCACTCAGCTCACATATGATTGTTCAGCCACACATCCAGGCTGTCATATTGTAAAGTTTGCAGATGATACAGCGGTGGTGGGATGCATCACAAACAATGATGAGTCCAGCTACAGACAGAGGTGCAACACCTGGAGAGCTGGTGCAACGAGAATAATCTTCACATCAGTGGAATTCAGACGGCGCACCGTTCCACCTCATGTACCACATGTGATGTGAATGACAATAAAGAAGCTTACAATTTCTCTCTGCCTGTTGGCCTCCTCCTCCTCCTCCAAAGACAGCTCCTCTCGGATCCGCTCCATCTCTTCTCGCTGCTGCCGCTCCTCTTCCATCTTGTCACACAGCTGGAGGACAAAAGGGTTGAGTGTTTTCAATAAATTATATCCTAATAACGTAAACGCCGAGTGGATTAATAAATTGGAGAACATGGTTCACCTTTTTATGAAGATGTTCCTTGACTTCTTCCCTCTCTCTAATCTTCTTCATTCTGGTCTCCTCCATGTGCTGCTGTTGCTCTGTGAACTCCATGATCCTTCTGTTCTCTGCCTCCATCTTCTCCTGCTCCATGCGCCTCCACTCTG
Source organism: Garcialebias charrua (assembly GCA_038048925.1). NCBI lineage: Eukaryota > Metazoa > Chordata > Actinopteri > Cyprinodontiformes > Rivulidae > Garcialebias > Garcialebias charrua. The sequence continues at coordinate 8,331 of JBBPBX010042892.1, read as the reverse complement.
CCTGCTGCCTTTTAAACTCCTCGATGTGCTGCTGAGTGGCTCGGGCCTTTTCCAGCTTCAGCTCTCGCTCCCTGTTTGGGAAACATTTCGTAAATCGTTCCTGTAATTTCTACTGACTGTGTGACCTCATGTTTGAAACGTGTCTTTGAACTCATCAGGAACATCCATTATTGTTAGGAGCAGTGCATTAGCATTAACGTCTGTAAACGACTCACGTCTGTTCCTCTTCATAAATCTTCCTGATGATCTCGTCCACCAGTAGCTTCTCTCTGAGGAACTCCTCGTAGGCCTCCTGCCTCCTGAGCTCCCGGTCCACGAGCTGCTGCTCCAGTTGTCTCTGATGCTCCAGCAGCTCCTCGCGATGCTTCTGCTCCAGCCTCTGCTGCTCCGCGGCCGCTCGCTCACTTTCACTCTTCATCTTTTGAGCAAAGTTCGCCTCTTCACGCTGACATGTCACAGGAAACAGACAGAAAGCAGCCGATGAACTTTACGACTTTTGTTAATTGGGACTCCTGTTTAAGAGTTAAATCTGTTGGAGAATTACATGAGCAGTGATATGTTTATGTTTATTAAATTTGTTCATTTTTTTTACAAAAGAAACACAATACAAGACAATCCCATTAATGATACGTACACAATGTAAAAAAAAATGAAAGGTAGCAGAAAGAAGAATAAATCTTATTATATCTGCCCCTTTTTTCAAACAATCAGATTAAACAATAATAATCTTTCACCAGCAGTACAAAATGACTAACTCTTTCTAATTTTCTAATACTAATACATAACTAATAATTGATACAATACACATTATGCTAATTCATATATATTTTTTCAACAAATTCCTTTTGATCATTTTCTTAAATGTAAACAGTGACTTGGCATTTTTAACTACATTCTCCAAGCCATTCCATAATCTAATTCCCTGGATTGAGGTAGAACGTCCCTTCAAACTAGTTCTGAATTGTGGTTTTACAAACATCTCTGTCCCCTTAAGATTATAACAACTTTGTCTTTTAACAAAATTCATTTGGATATTTAAAGGTAATTCGTTATTCTGAGCCCTATACATAATTGATAAAATATTATAATCAACCAAATCATGGAACTTCAATAATTTCAGTTGATAAAATAATGTACTGGATGGATGACAGTAATGTTTTCTAGTGATAATTCTTACAGCTCTTTTCTGTAATACAAAAATAGGCTTTGTGATTGTTTTACACGCTTTCCCCCAAACATCAATACAATAGATTAAGTGTGGAACAATGATTGTGTTATACAACAAATACAGAGCTTTATCATTCAATAGGTCTCTGACCTTGTATAGTACTGCAATCGATTTAGCTATTTTTATTCTTACAGAATTTATGTGTTGTTTCCATGTCAGTTTGTCATCAATAATAACACCCAAAAACTTCACCTCACTCACTCTACAAATCTCAACACCCTCAATTTTGAGTGGAACATCAACAGTTTTCTTTTTATTACTGAATATCATGTAATTAGTTTTTTCTAGATTTAATGATAATTTATTGATTTTAAACCAAGTTTGTATTTTGGTAAATTCTGTCTTTATCAATTCCAACATTTGTTCTATATCTTCACCTAAACAGAAAAATGTGGTATCATCAGCAAAAAGTATACATTTAAGGAGTCCTGACACATTTACCAAGTCATTCACATATAAAATAAATAGCTTTGGTCCAAGCACAGAGCCCTGGGGAACTCCACATGTGATATTACAGAGGTCAGATCTTACATCATTTATTTGTACAAATTGTTTCCTATCTTTCAAATAGCTAGATACCCACTGTAATGCTGGTCCTCTAATACCATATTTGTTCAGTTTTTCAAGGAGAATGGTGTGATCAATAGTATCGAATGCTTTTTTTAAATCAACAAAAATACTGACACAATATTGTTTTTGATCGACAGCAGTAGTTATTTGTTCCATTATTTCCATGAGAGCCATTGATGTAGAGTTTTTAGCTCTGAATCCATATTGACTGTTGCTTAGATATGTTGGCAGCTTTGATCATGAATAGGTATTTACTGTTTTCTGTTGCCTTCATACAAACAAAACATGACATTATTTTAGGTAAATTGTTGAGCATGTCAGTTTCACAACCAAATAAAAAAACAAGACAACTGAAAACATCTTTTAAAGCTTGAAGCAATGAGAGAAGCGCTCACCTGGGTCTCCAACATTAAAACGTCCCTCTCGGCAATCTGGGCTGCTCTGTCCTTGTTCAGATACGCAGTCTTCAGTTTGGATTCCAGTTCTCGAAGCTCCAAGCTGAACGTTACGGAAAAAAACATTTAACAATCTAAAAACATCTGGACTTGGGTTGAACAGAGTAATCGGTGTGCACCTGTTGGCTCTGATATACTGCCTGAGTTTCTCGTCTCTTTGCTTCTCGTAGTTGATGCGGGCCAGCTCCTTGGCCATTCTCTCCTCTTGTTCAAGCTGCTTTTCTCTGTTTTTTCTCTCCTCCTCGGCCTGCATGTCAGATTAAAGTTTTATACAGTACACATCTTACTTTAGCTGAAACTCAACTGATGCAAGTTGGACAATACAATCCATAAAACAGTTAATTGAATTTCACCTGACATAAGCTTATAATTACCAAACCAGTCTAGTCACAGTTCACCTACATGAAGCTGTGCACAGTATATAAGTATGAAACATTTGCCATATATGAAACCATAAACCACATCGTCTGTGTGTATAATAAACTTTTTTAGTTCTACAGTAAATAAGATTTTGGCACAGTGAACTTATTTATATTTTGCTTACAAGAAGTCAGACGTTCTTATAATCTTTTAGAGTGGTCTCCGTGGATAATTCTCCAGACTTTATGAACTTTGAAGGTTTATCTTTGGACTTTGGCTATTTTCACTCATTCTGAACCCAGTGCTTGTCTGTGACAGCACATTGTGCTTAAAAAAAGAAGGTGAACAAGTGACAGACAAACAAACAAGTGTCTGACCTAAAAATATACATCTTCAACAACTGAACCATATACAGTACAGCAAACCCCCTACTTACGACTCCATCGACCTACGAACAACGGGACCTACGAACGTATCATATTTAATAAAAATATGAAATTACTGTATTAAAAAAAATAAAAAATTAAAAAAAAAATTTGTGCCGAAGGTATCGTCGACGATACGTTTTCACAAACTATTTTTACATTGCCGTAACTCTGCAACCGTTTGCGCTATCAGAAAAATTTAAACGGTGTTTGAAAGAAAAAAGAGTGCGCTTTTAGGCTGTTTTTGCTGCAGTTACGGTAGTCACTCTCTCCCGGCTGCAGCGCTGGGGAAAGCGAGGCTTTTGTCTTCAGCAGAACGGAATGCAGCGTGAGCAGGCAAACATGAGCAGCAGAGCAGAGATTCAGCAGAAACTATGTCAAACTAATGTTTTTCAAGGAATAAAAAGACAATAAGGAGATTCCTAGATGATTTGGAGAAGTTTCTTTTTGTTCTTCTGAAGAAAAAGCTGAAAAAACATTTGATCTAATAACTTTTTGAATTTTATTTCTGAATGAATGAGGCTCGCTTGTTACTTGTGGATAATAGTTTTTACTGGGTACACATAATAGGATGTATTTATAGTTTTATTTTATGTTGTTTTTAGAATAGTTTATCAAGTCTATAAGATATTATAATCATCAGTTTGTACTTTGTCTGTGTAGAAGTGCACTATATATGAAAGTCTCAATACAACAGCACCACACCACATTGCTGTGACCAACTCATTCCTGATACACAAGGACCAGTGTGTCACTATGAGAAGTAAGATGATGACCAGAGATTCCAGGAAGAACTGGCAGCACACCTAGGTGTTCCTCTTCGAAATGAGCCACAAAAAGGAACCTGTCTCCAGCCCCATGCAGCAACGATCAGGCAATGTGTCTCAAGCATGGGAAGGCGGCGCTGCAAGCACTGAATAAGAAAAGCACAACCTGGAGGTGTGAGGCCTGTGATGTGGGCTTGTGCCTCAGCTGGAGAGAAACTGCTTCAGGGAATACAAACAAAGGCTCAGGACAATAATAAGAAATGGGGGAGGGGAAAAATCGCCTGTAAATAGTTAGAATTGTTAGTCTGTTTCTTGTTTGTAAAAATATGTGGGAATAAAAAAAACATTGTAAATGTGTTCTATAGTGTTGAAATTGTTAATTTGTGATGCAAAATCTGTACTTCATGTTCAAATGCAAATTTTTATTTGCATAAAATCACTAAAATATATTTTTTTTGTTTTTTAGTGATATTAAACAGTTTTAATAGTGGTTTAGTATCAAGTATAATGTAAAACAATGCCAGATATTGAAAGTTCTACATATTCTGGAAAAATGTGCTGAAGCACTGGGCCATAGGACATTTTCTTCCTATTTTCTAGTGAAAAACAAGTAAAAAATGCCAGGCGGAAATTTGAGGCTTAGGTGTAAAAGGGTCAAATGTTCTTAATTTCATGTGTACAGTACATCACTTTGTTGCAGCTGTGGTTGTTTTAAAGGCTTTATAAATAATAATTATGATAAAAAAGATCATTTCTGATCATTTTTTAGCAATCTTGGGCAGCAGGAAGTAGGTCTTCAGTTTACACGGTCACAAATTAATGTAGAACACCGGACGCCATTTTAGGTTCAGTCACTGGGGTCTCCGGTCACAAATTAATGTAGAACACCGGACGCCATTTTAGGTTAGCTGCCGGGAGCCGGCCGAAGACTGGTGACCAGGATGGCTTCATATGGATTAATTACGAGCTGGAAACGTCTCTGTGAACTTTGTGGATGTCTCAGGCAGCAGCGGATTTATCGCCGATGGTGCCAGGCCGCCGCGCGAACACCTCCGGCTGGCCTGGCTACACCTCCGGCCTGGCTAGCTCCAGAAGCTAACACGGGAGCCGGCCTTTTGAACACTGGTGACCAGGATCGCATCTGTAGTGTCCGCGGGAACTCAATAACCACACCGTGTCGCTTCGTGCACCAAACTTTACTGACCCAAAACTCCCCCCACCCTCACATTTACCCCATGCCGTAAAGCATCTCTTAAAGGCACAGTAACATGTCGTAACAAACAGTGCACAACATTATAGACCCAACAAACACACTAAACACTAACAAACACACTAAACACTAACCACTAACAAACACACTAAACACTAACAAACACACTAAACACTGTGTTTTCTGAACACAACATTTTCCCCCTTCACCCCCTTGAAAACATAATACTTTGCAAAGAATAACAGATTAAACTGGACTCAATAAAACGCAGATTAATAGATGTTTAGTAACACCATCACCCTGTCACATAGTCCCCAAGCCAGACAGGCGGGACCCTCTGTCTCTGGGGCCGTGCTGGCTGCTGAGTGGAGTTGGGCAAAGCTGGTGGAGTATCCCCCACCCGAATAGTCATTGGCCTAGGCTGCCAACCCATTGCCGTTGCCGAGGCCAACGGTGAAGCAGCTGCTGGTGGAGCAGGTGCTGGTGGGGCAGGTGCTGGTGGGGCGATGACCCTGTGCAGACGGTTTGCGTGCCAACGACCCCCATTTTCCAGTCTGTATGTGGCCGGCCCCAATTGCTTAACCACCCTCAGTGGCTCTGACCAGAATGATTTCAGTTTATTTCTCCGATGAAGCCGTTTGATCCTGACCCAATCCCCTGCAGCCAGTGCGGGGGTCTGCACTCGGTGCGTGGCATCAAACCTGTCTTTCATCCGGGCCTGCGAACCCTTCACCTGAGCTCTGGCGTTCTGGAGCTCTGGGCTCCCACGTGCAGGAGCTGGCTCAGCTCTCAGACAGTCCAGGGGTTGCTTCAGTTCGCGCCCGATCATTAACATCGCCGGTGAAACTCCTGTGGTGGAATGCTTGGTTGCCCGGATGGTCAAAAGGGTTTGGTTGAGAGCGTCGCTGAAGGTTCTCCCCTCCTCCAGACAGGCTCTGAGTCCATTTTTGAGAGTTTTATTGAGTCGTTCCACACCCCCATTGCTCTCTGGGTGATAAACTGCTGTCCTGATGTGCCTGATGGAGCGTAGTGTGAGGAACTCTGTGAACTCTGCTGAGGTGAACTGGGCCCCATTATCTGTTGTAACAACACTTGGAAGGCCCCAACGTCCAAACAGGTTGTCCAGGCAGTCTATGATGGTGTGTGCAGTGATGGAGCTCAGTTGACAAACCTCAGGCCACTTCGAGTGAAGATCATGAACAACCAGCAGGTAGCGGGCGTGAGCAGGTGCCCCATGAAGTTCCCCACAGATGTCGACCTGAATATGTTCCCAAGGTGAAAGTGGCCAAGGGGTCGGGGTGAGAGGGGCTGTGGCAGGCTGGCCAGTTTTCCCACTCAAAAGGCAGCAGGCGCAGTTACGCACCAGCTCCTCAACATCAGAGTCTATACCGGGCCACCACACTGTATCACGGCAGCGCTGCTTCACCTTGACCACCCCCAGGTGCCCCTCGTGCGCCATATGCAGTACCCTGGCCCTGAGGGGTTCTGGAATGACTGCCCGGTGACCACGAGCAAGGCACACCGCCCCCCAGCAGGAGAGTTCGTTGCGGAAACGGTAGTAGGGAAGCACCCTGTCATCCACTTGGGCAGGCCAGCCATCCTGCACATAGGTACGGAGCACTGCGAGTGCCTCATCTGCAGCTGAGGCCTGCTGCAGCTCTGTCAGGGTAACTGTTGAACTGAGGGGTCCATGCAGGACTTGAACCCAATCTTCATCATTCTCTGTGTCTGGTGTTGCTCCGACCGTCTCCCTCGTCACTGACACAGCTCTCGACAGGAGATCAGCCACCGTGTTAGCCCGCCCAGGCATAAACTCCAGGCTGAAATTGTACTGATTTAGCCTGTCAGCCCACCTCAGGAGTCTCATGGGCCTGTGCCCAGAGCCTTGGGTCGCCAACAGTGCTGTTAGCGCCTGGTGGTCTGTGCGGATGGTGAACGGTCTGCCATAGAGATAGACATGCCAGCGTTCACATGCCCACAGGCAGGCTAGGGCCTCCCGCTCCCCCACAGAATATTTCTGCTCTGCTGGAGTAAGCGCACGCGAGGCAAACGCGACAGGGCGTTCCACCCCGTCATGAATCTGGGAGAGCACCGCACCTAGCGCCACCCCAGAAGCGTCACAGGTGACCAAGGTGGGAGCGGTCAAGCTGAAATGAGTTAGCGTGGGTGGGGACGTGAGCTGTTGTTTGATGATCTGCACAGCGTCGTGGCATGCTGGTGTCCAGTCCCACGTGATGTCCTTCCGGAGCAACCGGCGCAGAGGGGCCGTCGAATCCGAGTAGTGTGGCATGAATCTGAGGTAGTAGGCCGCCATTCCCAGGAAGGAAGACAGCTGGGATGGTGATTGCGGGTCCGGCAGGGACAGGATGGCTTCAGTGTGGGACAAAATTGGGGCAATGCCGTCTTTTGAGAGCCTGAAACCCAGAAACTCAACATCGTCAGCTCCAAACATGCACTTCTGAGGGTTCAGCGTGACCCCATGTTGTTGGAAACGCTGAAAGACCTGCTCTAGGCGAGCATCATGCAGTGCAGTAGATGGTGCATGCACCACCACGTCGTCCAGGTAGATGGAGACGCCTTGGATACCAGCCAGTATTAGTGTCATTATCTTTTGGAAACAACTCGGGGCCGATGAGAGACCAAACGCCATGCGTTTAAATCTGAAAACTCCCACATGCGTGACAAACGCTGTGAGGTCCATACTTTCAGGTGCTAGCGGAACCTGCAGGTAGCCGTGCCGTAGGTCCATCTTGCTGAAGACTGTGGAGCCGTGAAAATGGCTGGTGAGTTCCTCCGCTGTGGGTAGAGGATACTTGTCAGGTACGACGGCTTTGTTCACATCAGTGAGGTCCACACAGAGTCGCAGTCCACCCCCCTTCTTCTTGGCTATCACCAGGTTTGATACCCATGGTGAGGCATTGACAGGCTCTATGACGTCCTCTTCCACCAGGCGACGTAGCTCGGCCTCTACAGCATCACGGAGAGCCAGGGGAATGCGCCGAAGAGGCTGGATAACAGGACGGACCGACCGGTCCACCGTAGGCTGATGGACAAAACCTGTCATGCGGCCCAGTCCGCTGAACAGTTGTGGATAGCGGTCGGGCCAGGAGGTGGCGACTTGCAGGACGTGCTGGCCCTTAGCATCCCTCACAGCAAAACCCAGGGCGAGGAACAAGTCTAGGCCCATAATGTTAGCTCCCTTCCGGGTGATGCAGAACTTGGCGTCAGGCGTAGTTTGCTGACCATACTGGACAGGGAGGTGGACCACACCCAGAGTCTCGATGGGAGAGTGACCATAGCCCGACAGGGGTGTAGT
>JBBPBX010042890.1:17607-28184 GCA_038048925.1 Garcialebias charrua | reverse complement strand
TTTTTTTATTGACAAAATATTTATTTTACTGTAAGTTTTTAAAAAGTGTATTTTCCTCCTTGGTCCCTGGGTCAACATCTGCAGAGCTCAGGAACTGATGCTTGGTTCTGCCCTGCTCCTCTGCACACCTGGCCTGGTTCTGCTCTTCCTCTTCTAACGATCTTCCTCTTCATCACCCCGCTCTCACTGACTTTATCACGTGACTTTATCGTGCACTGACCTCCGTTCAGCTTCTGCATCTTTTTCTTATTTTTCCTACAGATTTGGTGCTTGACAAATAACTTCCTCCTTCAGAAAGGACGGGGATTGTTTACAGTTTGTGTTCAGCGGTGTGTATGTGCATGTGTGTGCGAGTGTGCAGCTTCTCGCGGTTGATATTTGACTTTATTCAGATAAAAGACGTGGTGTGGATTATTTATCATACCTCTGATTTTACTTGACCTAACAACGAGATTTAAAATCTGTAGTTTTAACACTAATTGACCCACGTACCTGCCCGGTGTGACAAACTCCGTGACTTCTGCATGATCTGACTGAAGCTGCAGACAAACTTGCTTGCTTGTAAGACCCGCCTTCCGGATTTTGATTGGTCAAAACAACGTGAGCTTCAATGTGATTGGATGTAATCGCTGTCCATCGATCATTTTAAGTTGAGGCGACCGGCAGGCTGTCGAGTTAATTTGGATGCGCGCAAAGATTTTATTGTGCGCAGAGAATGTCCGGGCAGCGAGGGAACATTGGCTGTGTGTGTGCGGGGGAGGGGGGGCTTTGATTCGCTGCACACGCAGTGCAGCCAAACAAGAGCTGCACGCTTCAAAAACACACGCGCGCACACATGAACGGACTCCTACTCCTGTGAAGCCGCGCGAGCAGTTTTTTTTTTTTTTTACAGTTTGGTCAAAAGCCGGAAATCCGGCTGGGTGCCGGAGATCTTTAAGCCCTGTCCATGTCATCTAAAGTTTCTTTCAACTTTTGGTAGTGAGCAGGAGAAAGCCTACGATAAGGCAGACGAAAAGGGCGTTCATCAGTAAGTCTGATGCGATGGCAGAATTCGGCAGCTTTGCCGCAATCCAAGTGATGTCTTGAAAACACATCTTCATACTTTACCACCAAGTCAGTCAGCTTCTCTCGCCAATGTTCAGAAACTTCACAGTCACTAACAGATAGATCCTGCAGCCCCAAATCAGCCAATTTGCCAGGTCCAACTTTTGTCTTAACACTGCAACATGACTCAGCTGTAAGGCTGCCATGAGAACTGTCCACTTTACACACATTCTGATGCACCCTCGCGTCCGTACCACCATCAAAATCTTCCAAAGCAATGCATGGATACACATCAGCCACCTTAGCGTTCCTTCTCAACACAATTGGAGACATAGTAGGATTGATGATTTTCACAGGAAGCCACCCTCCTCCCCACAGTGGAGTAACTACTCTGCCAACCATAACACTACGGTGCACACAACGTGAAGTGCTCGGTTCGACAACAACAGTACTTCCCACAGAGAGTTCAGTCTTAGGTGGAAGGCGGCCCCACACCACATGCTCACTCATAGGTTCAAGAGTCACGGCCTTGGTCAGTTTGACAGTCCCAACTTTCTCTGGGATTTCCTCCCCCCTCCACCTTTCAAGATTGGCCAAAAAACTGACAAACTGACTATTTTCATCCAAACATGTCGAGTCAGGTCTACTCAGTATCCGCCAATAGGCCTCATTAGACTTAAACTGTTTGATGAGCGGTTTCATCACATTTGTGCCAACAATAAGCTCATCAGCCTGACCATCAACCACTAAAACTGGGACAACATAATCAAACCCAAACAGTTTAAGTTGCAGTTCGCAGATTCCCACCGGAACAGTCTGTTTGCCACCACACCCAACAAGAACAATGTTAGTGGGAGGGATTACATCTCCCATCACCACTCCTGCCTCACGCAACTGAGGGATTATGTCTGCACGTACAGATGTAGCCATAGATCCGCTATCTAACATCCCTCGTAGCTCAATCTTGTTGCCAACTAGCACTGTAGTGAAAAACAGGCTGTCACTGATGGGTAGTTTTGCCACATTTTGGAAAATTACAGTTTTATCATTAGATACTGTGTTGCAAGCCATCATGTAAACAGTTTGGATGTCATTGTCAATATTGGAGGAAACACTAGAAAGGCCCACACCGTCCCCCGCTAAATGAAGGCCATCTAGTTTTCCTGAGGCGAATCCGCTTGTCCCTGACCAATCGGGTGCGTTTGAGGTTTCTGAGTTTTAGAACAGTGAACACTGATGTGCTCTGGAGAGAAGCATCGAAAACATAATCTATGCATCCTACAATGTGACCTAGTGTCATGTTGCCGGTTGCCACAAACCTGACATTCCCGTGATTGTCTGGAGACCTGCTTATTGGACCTGTTGCTTATAGCCTGAGTGTTGCTGATCAGCGCCGTCTCCAAAAGACTCAAGACCCTGTCCATCGTGGTGTTTTCAAAAGCTGTTTTGTAGCTCTCTGGCTCCGGAACATTTTTAGAAATGGGCAACACAGTTTGTTCATTGGCAGCTACACCCACGTGTGAAGGCTCGGTAACCCCCACTTTCTGTTTCTCACGGCTCCGAACAACTGCATGGTCCCTTAAATACTCATCTAAATGGTCTTGAACTTCACTAGCTGTCCAATCGCGAGAAGGCTTTGTTTTAAAAACCAGTGCCAGCTCTCTGTCCGGACAATGGCGAATAAACATGAGCACCAAATGTGAACTCAGGTCAGTCATTGAGTCCCCCTTACTAGCCAAGCATCGTTCAGCAACCTCTGCAGCTTTGTTAAGCCGTATCCAGTAATCAAGAGGTCCCTCGTTTGTGTATGGTGTGCTAGCGTAGAAATCCGCTAGAGGCAGATCTGAATGGACTGTGTCTCCAAAATGTTGTCTGAGAATACTAAATATTACAGAAACATCTGTAGCTTTTGCATTACTGCGCATCCAAACTCTAGTGACATCTCTTGCCCTCCCCATCAATCTGTTCATAACCACTTCAACCTGTTCAGCCTTAGTGGACTGTTTCTGTCTAAGGTAGGCCTGCATGAGGTCTTCCCACTCGAAAACAGAACATTTATCAGTTTTGTCACCCCTAAAATAGGGTGGAACATCAACATCAGAGCGTAATACAAGATTAAGTTTTGATGCATCAATAACAGTAGTACCACCTTGAAATGACTGTGAAGTGTTCTTGTTGTGATCCGGGATTGATGCAGGTGGAGGCTCTGACGCAGCATTCTGCATCAACGACATCTTGATGGACTCTCCTATTTCTGACCCAATGGTCCTGATTAAATCTGTTAATTGAATGGAGGCAGCTTCTCCATCAGGTGAAAACGCAGGACAGGATGAGGGAATCACTGGGCTCAGTCCCGGAGTGAAACTTAAAGTCTGACTAGTGAAGTCATCAAACCCCTTTTTCCTCCCAGACTCAGAAATGTCTGAGCCCAAAACACCTGGGTTTCCTGGGGTAGCAAACTGCAAAACCCCTCTCCCCCTACCAATGGATAATACCCCATGACTAGGAGTTGACATTTCATTCACATTGCGACCCTCCATGGGGAGACCTCACTGTTACCCTTTATGGGAATGAAACAGGAACCTGTCCAGAATAAAAAAATAGAAATGAGAGGTTCCCAACCACAGTGTCCGAGGAACTCCACACGGACAGCGACTCCAAGGCGCAGATAGAACCAACGGACGTCGTTCAGCAACACCGGCGGTCTGCTTCAGCTGACCAGTCGAAGGGTCACGGCACCAGTTTTGTAGCGTAGTTGATTCTGCGTTGTGTCTTGTGTGGAATGACAGCCAGACGACATCTGCTTTTTAGGCTCTTTTATTGCTCCTGCATTCAACCAGCAGAAAACAGTCATCAAAACAGGCTTTTTCTCATCACAGTGTTCCACAGCGCCTGCTTCCATGAGAGTCTGTGCAGAAAGGGGCGCGCGTGTGGAATAACACGTAATAAAATAAAAGTAATTACAATAATTAATCACAAAACCCAAAGATAACATAACAATCTGAAACAGTACATAAATAACAAAGAAAATAGTAAGGATAAATAAAACAAAATAAAATAATTCCAGATCAAAAGCAACAAAACATCACATACCTGCATTCAACCAGCAGAAAACAGTCATCAAAACAGGCTTTTTCTCATCACAGTGTTCCACCGCGCCTGTTTAATTATAACAATACTGTTTTCAGCACATGGCTTAGCAGTGCTTCATGTGATATTTATTAGTTAACTATTTACACGGTTCCAATACTATTAAACAGCATTTAAGTGTCCCAAAACACATTATTTTACAAGAACAATAGTACAATTATCACTTATTAGGCTTAAAATACACATATTGAACACAGAAAACAGAATTTCAGTACCTGCTTCCATGAGAGTCTGAGCAGAAAGGGGCGCGAAGGAGCTCGTGCAGAACTTTTCATGAGTTATAATGGTATGATCCATTAATATTTCTCTTTCTTAACCCCAACTGACACTCAAAACAACAATCAAAGAACTCAAAATGTTCAACAGTAACAATAATAATTCACAGTTTCGTTCTGAACACATTCAATTTAAATAAAAAGAATAGTTTTGAAACAGGAAGTGACCCGCTGTTTTGGAAATGGATCTGTCGTCTTTTCAAAATAAAAGCTGCCGATACTCATAATTTCTTACTGGAATAGATTTTCACTTGACAATCTAGTGTAACAACATCACACTGCTACACATGCAAGTTGCTTTCCAGTCCTACGGGAGCAACTCGGGGTTAGGTGTCTTGCCCAGCGACACAACGACACATGGTGTGGGGAACCGAGATTCAAACCTCCAACCTTCCGATCGGGGGACGACATTACCACTAAGCCACGGCCTCCCACAGAATGACATGTAATGGAAGGAAGCAGGTTGAAGGATTTTAATCAGTGTACTCAGAAAGTCTTAAATTAATTTTTTGCCTTGTCCTTACATCATCACTTTGATTAGACAGAGATCAAGAATATTATAGTAGGTTAATAGCACCCGTGTGTGTGTCTGCTCCGGCTGCTGGTCTTTCTATCAGTGCTGACCTCAAATCTCCATTTCTTTTGTAATGCAACCATGAATGAGTGCTACTGTTGTCGCTTTGGAGACTAAGTTTGAGAGAGTTTAAATTGGCCATTAAATGTGGAGGTTTAAAAAATGATAAATACTTTTAACAAAACTGATACTAAAGCTTTGGCACAAAAAGAAAATCAATGATAGTAGTGCAGTGCTCAGGTTTGTGTTGGTCATTTGATAGAAAGCTTCTAAAAGAAAGAGAAAAAATGAGGACAAGCCATAAAACAATGAACTGTGCTTGTTTTTTGCCTTCTATAATAATTTAATCACCTTATCCCTAAAGGCACTCATCGAGGTCATGAGCTATTGTGCTAAATTAGAAATGAGTAAGTTCCCAATAACTCAGTAAATCTGGTAAGTCTCATATCTCCCAGCTTTTCACCAGCCATGAACGCAGCATTACTGTATCAAGACTTTCCTGAGGGATCAATAAAGTTCTATCTTATCTTATCGTATCTTATTATGAATCAGGGCCGACAAGACACTCTCAAAAGTCTCATTTACAAGTAAGCTGACCCGTGCACTCGTGTTGCCTGCGTTGTCCACAGCAGGTGATTTGTGCACGTGTATTTGACATATTTGTATGCACGGAATATTCCTTGTGCAAACTGAAATATGTACATTTGGAAAACTGTTTATGCTTTTGTGAATCTTGCAGTACACATTTGCAAAACGTGTGGCACGCTTGTGGATCTTATCGTACGCATGCAAATCTGGTTGTACCCTTGTGTGACTACTTTTGAGACTGCTTTATTGTTATACTCTGAGGCTATTCTACATAACTGTTGCTTACTGTAAACTACATAACAATGTTTATGTTTTAAATGCATTATGCTTATTGTATTGAAAATGTGACTTAAATTAGGCACTGGTTTTTCTATATATGCTACTGCTAACCCATTAGCTTCAAACTTAACTAGAGAAATTGTACTGTATTTCTTCCAAAAATGCAGTTTGAATGTTTATTGCTGAAGAACATGCTGAAAAACAGCTGACATTAGCTAAAACAACATTCTGAAATGTTGCTGAAATGGAAGAACAAGCCTAAGTTAGCAGAAGAAAGCAGAAAAAAACATATTAGTTGAATTAGGTTTAAATAAGCAGAAATTAGCACAAAACAATAGTAAATTAGCTAATCAAACCTGAAATTAGCACAAAAAATAGCTGAAAATTAGCTAAAAAGGCACGAAGAAGATTATAAAAACAAAAAGTGCAAAGAACACAATCGTGGCTAATTGGAGTTTAAGAAGCAGAAATTACCACAAAAAGAGGAAATCGTCAGAAAAAAAGCAGAAAGTTGTGAAAACAGCTGAATAGTAGCTAATAAAGCAAAATAATAATAATAATAATAAATTCAATTTATAACGCACTTTTCATTACTGAAAATCTCAAAGTGCTACACATATATTGAATGCTACACACATTCATAAACCGGTGGCGGCAGACTACCATGCAAGGTGCTTTCCAGTCCTACCGGGAGCAACTCAGGGTTAAGTGTCTTGCCCAAGGACACAACGACACATGGTGCGGGTCCCGGGAGTCGAACCGCCAACTTTCCGATCGGGAGACGACTGCCATTACCACTACACCATGGTTGCCCCGCGCCAAAAGAAGCTTAAGTGGAAAGACTACTGCGGAATTAGGCTGAAAAAAGTTAAAATGCGTGCCAAAAATGTGGATTTAGCGGAAAATGTTGAAATTAGCATAAAACAGCGCAATAGAAATAGCAGAAAAAGCTGAAATTTGCTGAAATATGCTGAAATTAGCATATCAAGTTGAAATTAGCTGAAAGAATTTAGAAGAAGCACAAAATGTTGTTATTAGCTGAAATAATCTGAGAGGAGCACAAAACAGCTTAAATAACAGCTGAAAGTAGCTGAAAGTAGCTGGAAACATATTTAAATTCACACAATGAAGCCGAAATAAGCTGAACATGAACAAAATGTGAAAGGAGCAGTAAAAGGTTGTAAACAGATCTAAAGATTTGAAAGATGTTAAATGAGCTAATTTCATTTTCTTTGAGAACAAACATGGCAGAAAAGGCTAAATATTTCAAAAAGCTAAAGTTGCACCAACACCAAACGTCGTAGCAGGATTGTCCTGAAAGAACTGAACGTTTTGATATGATTTGTTGAAATAGCACAAAAATTGCGGAACGAGAAATGTGCTGAAAAATGGATCACGATAGTGAATGCTTCATAAACATCCGCACATTATTTAAAATCTGTAATTATATTATTATGAGCTTTAGATTCTGCATTAAGTTTCTCTTTTTAATTTGAAGCAGAAATAAATTGTAATGACAGTGAAGGTAATGGAGTAAAGGCAAGTTTCGCTGTGACATGATTTTTTTCTTTGTTTTGGAACAGTACTGGTGATACTGGATACAGTTGACATATACTGTAAATGTGAAATCCCAACATTCCCAGTCTCAGCTCTGTGGGACAGCACAAGTTGATGCACCTGTGAGCTTTCTGTGTATTTCTCTCTGCATCCCTGTTGTGCTCCAGGAGGCCGGCTCCCAGCTGTCAGGAAGTTCAGCCTGCACTCAGTCAAGGGGAACAGGTCTGTGTAAGCTGCCAGTCAGTCCCAGCTCCACCACTGCTGTCCCTGCAGTAATGATGCTGGGGGAGCACATCGACGACTACAGGAGCTCATTAAGGGAAAAATAATTGGAGTTTGTTAAAAACAACAGCCTTTAGGCTTTGGAGACAGGTGTTTGTCCAGATTTGAGGGAAAACCAGTTTCCTTCTGACAATTTCCTCGTGCCAACTACAAAAAAAAAAAAAAGACAGCGAGACACACAGATGAGGAGACAGACAGTTCTCTGAAACTGTAATTCCTCTGCCTCGTTTGTCCTCCAACCCCTCATCTGTCAGCAGCAACAATATGAAAACAGGAAATGTTGCCTCTCTGTCACACAAAGAGAGCCACCTCTGATTCCCTGCTTTTACCCAACACCGACAATCAAACTAATTATTAATGCTCTCACAGATAAGTGAGGTTCAGCGGTGCCATCTAAAATTAAACACAACACATGTAAACACTGTCGCACAAGGAGAAACATGCAATTATTGGTAATTATCGCTCAGGATTCTACCACAGCACCGTCAGCCAACTTGCAGAGCTGAAACTCTCTGATTGGCAGAGATCAAATGAGATTTTCTCACTGTAGCAACTCCAGCAATACAGTGTTGTGTATGACTTAGAGGTTTGATTTAATCCTCCGTGGGTCATTATTAAATATTCATCTGCAGAATGACAAATCTGTCCATGAAAGCATGAAAAAGCACTTTTTTTGATTTTATAAAATGACGCTAAATTTAAATCCCATGAAGGGACTGTTAACCTGGCACGGAGTTTCCTAATCCTCCTTAACGTCTTGGAAAGTGGATGTCATGTGGTGATTATGCTGCCTGTTCCCGTGTTTCACATGTTCCTCCCTGAGCAGGACGGGCTTGGATCCTCTGAATGGCTGACTCAACTGTTGGAAGGCAGCTCAAGCTTTTACCTCGAGCCATCAGAACTGGATTTGGTGGACGTTAGCTTCATTTGACACAACGTGCATTTTTGACGAGAAAATTAACTAATAGGGCACTAATTGTGTGTATAAGTCAATTGGTCACTTTTAGCTGGAGCTCATCTGAAGGTCTTTATGACAAGATGTGAATCGGTGCGTTTTACATCAGTTTTCTAGCGATTTCAACAAATCCTAAATCAAAACGTTCAGCTCTTTCAAGAAAATATTTTGGTATTAGTGCAATTTTAGCTTTTTGAAATATTTATCGTTTTCTGCCATTTTTTTTTGTTAGTTTCCCATAGAAAATGAATTGAGCTCATTTTACATCCTTCAAATCTTTAGATGTGTTTACAAACTTTTACTGCTCCTTTCACATTTTGTTCTTGTTCAGCTCCTTTCAGCTTCCTTCAGTTAGTTAACATTTTTGTGCTTCTAACTTCCTTTTGCTAATTTCAGCTTGTTCTGCTACTTTCAGCTTATTTTGGCTTGTTTCAATTGTTTCTGCTATTTCAGTATTTTAGCTGTTTTGTGCTAATTTTTTGCCTTTTTCAGCTAATTCTGCATTTGTTGCACTCATTTCAAAATTTGTCGGCTTAATTCAGCAAAAATATGCTCTCTCCGCTTCTTCTTGGTAATTTAAGCTTCATTCTTCTTTTTTAGCTACTTTTCAGTTGTATTTTTGAATAATTCCAGCCTTTCTTCAGATAATTTCCACTTTTTTGCACTAATTTCTGCTTCTGTCAACAACCATGTTATTCTGCTTTCTTCTGTTAATTTAAGCTTGTTTTTATACCTTTTCCACTACTTTTTTTTTTAGCATTTCGGCTACTTTCAGCTGTTTTCAGATGTTCAAGGTTTTTGTGGTAATTTCTGCTACTTTCAGCCTAATTAACTTATTTCGGCAAATTTCAGCTTGTTATGCTCCTTTTGGATTTTTCAGCTAATTCCAAATTCTTGGAGCTCATTTCAGCTCTTTCAATTTCCTTCTAGTTTATGGTTATTTCTGCCTTTTCAGCTTTTTTTTTTTTTTTGGCTCATTTCAGCTTTTTTCACTAATTTCCTCATGTTTTGCTAATTTCTGCTTATTTAAACCTAACTCAGCAAATATATATTGTTCCTGCCTTTTCATTTCAGCCACATTACAGCATGTTTTTAGTTAATTTCAGCTGTTTTTCACAAGTTCTTCTACAATAAGCATTAACACTGCATTTTTGCAGGTAATAAAATTGCTCTAGTTAATAATGTGAATACATTTTCAACCCCTTTGTATATATTTACCTTAGATTCTAAACACACACACACACACACACAACAGGTGAAAGTGTTAAAACACACACACACACACACACACACACACAAACCCAGGATGTGACAGATGAGGACCTTTACCACTATACTGTATATATATATATTAGGGATGCACCAATCCACATTTCCCACTTCTGATCCGATACCGATACTTATTAACTCAGTATCGACCGATACCGATACTTTCCCGATCCGATACTGTTCAGGTATTTGACTCTGTATAATGAAACTTTTGCACCCAAACTATTCATTTTAACATTGTGTGAGATAAACCCAATGAAGACACTCTTAAGCCTTACAATAGGGAACCCCCTTATTGTAAGGCTTAAGAGTGTCTTCATTGGGTTTATCTCACACAATGTTAAAAAGGGCAGTCACAGATTGTGATTGAACACAAGTGCTCTTTGAAGCTGGATCGGAAAAGTATCGGCAGGTTTGATCCGATACCCGATACTTAAATAATGCTGGTATCGGATACCGATACCGATACTGGATCGGATCTGCCCCATCCCTAATATATATATATATACATACATATATACATATATATATATACATATATATATATATACATACATATATACATATATATATACATACATATATACATATATATATATATATA
>JBBPBX010042889.1:11086-28185 GCA_038048925.1 Garcialebias charrua | reverse complement strand
ATGATATTTCAGATCAACCCAAATGGTTAATGTTTTATCATATTTTAAATCAGGTTCGTTTTAGGATAGGCACGGCTGTTTGGAAAAAGTTCACACACACATCAGACTTAATTAAAAATAATGAATATTTATTAAAGAAGTCTTGTGACAGAAAAAGGAAACAACAAAGACAAAACATACAGTTGTACATCTCTTCAGATATACAATAAACATACAAACAGTTTTCCTACCAAGATCAAAAGTGTCGGTTTTAATCTCGCCACAGTACTAACAGCAACAAACAAACTTAGGCATTGATGCAACTCATTATTCCTCACCTTTTGACACAACTGGGAGGGCCTCACAGTTTTGGCATGGAATATACATCATGCAGCTCGACGTCTGATCGGGACTCGCAGCAGACCCTCAAATGTTCATCTGATCACGTTCTTATACATTTTTATTTACTTTTACTGCTGTTAATATCATGATTGTTACTAGTGATGTGTTACGGTTTCTGTAAATTTTTAAACCTCTTTTATGTTGTGTGTGTGAAGCACCTTGATAACAGTTTATCTGTTTTAACTGTGCTATATAAATAAAATTGACTTGACGTCTTCATTTTATACCGTGTGTGCGTGCGTGTCTTCACTCACTCTAACAAAAACATGTTTTTAAGAGCAAAGCAGTGCTAGGCACGGGTCAGTTTGCCCTTAACTGAAAACTACAACTCATCAACATCTTACAAACTTGGCTGTGAGATACATGGAAACACATTGTGCTTCACTCCCTTTCAGAAGAACTGCAAGGCTTGAAGTGAGATGGGCGATATGAAACCATTCATCAAAGACTAGTTTTTCCAAGAAGGATGGGCCCTTTTATCATTCAAAGAAACTCCGGGCCTTTGAAGCAAAGCCGCACAAAACCCCCCACTTCAAGGCTTTAATGAATTCATCTTGACACTAAACTAAAATGTTTTCTCTCACAAGTGTTAACTCTTAACATAAAAATTGATAAACATTTAGTCAGAAAAGCATTAATAAAATCTCTTAATTCAATATCTTAGAGTTTTATTACTTTTACTTTTACAGTTTATACTTTAACTTGATGTAACTGGGACCCTTCGTACACAATTTCGTTCCACCTCATGTACCACATGTGATGTGAATGAAAAATAACCTTGAATCCATGTCCAAAAAGTTAAAAAAGATTTCAGTAAAAATCCTTCCAGCTGCACAGAGGAAATCATCCAGAAAAAGAGGAATTAGTGTTTCCAAATGAAAAATCTCAGAACTAATTCAACAGAGCTGCTCCAACAAGCAGCCACCACGAGCAGCGCAATTCTAGAAGAAACTAACAGGAACTAACAGCTTTTGGCTGTTGAAACTACTTCAACATCTACTGAGTGAAGACATGTTCCTGTTTTTTAGTTTTCTACATCGCATTACTAACAAGCTGTTTTTTGTTACTTTTTAATACCATTTTATTTTCACTTGTTATTCTCAATTTGTAAGCATCTTTTAAGATTGTCTATTATTATTGCCTTTGTTGTCCATTGTTGACATTATTCTTTGTTAAAACCAGCTTTCTCTTGTAAATGAGTCCTCGAGGCTCAATGAGATTAACCTGTAGAAATAAAGGTTGAATGAATGAAACAACTGAAACTAACTGAGCCAACATGATTATTTTTAAACAAACTTTATTTAGAGAACAATAAATAACCAGGCTAACTGAAACTAACTGAGCTAACATGATTATTTTTAAATAAACTTTATTTAGTGAACAATAAATAACCAGGCTAACTGAAACTAACTGAGCTAACATGATTATTTTTAAACAAACTTTATTTAGTGAACAATAAATAAATAACCAGGCTAACTGAAACTAACTGAGCTAACATGATTATTTTTAAATAAACTTTATTTAGTGAACTTCTGTTCTCTGGTTGGTCCGGTCGGGGGTCGACCGGGGAGGTCGTTTTCTGTGAGGGAGGTCCCGGGCCCTGGTGCGGGGCGGGGTGGAGGACAAGGGTCTGGTTTTAACCAGGCTAATTGACAACATGATTGGGTATAAAAAGAGCTTCTCAGAGTGTCAGTAGCTGTGTTTCCATCCATTTTCATTTCGAATTTTGAGCTAATTTTTGAAATCTCGCAAATATGTAAATACAAATTAATGCGAAGCAGAAGTGTTTCCATCTGCTGGCTTGTAGCGCATCTACCAAGCCACGCACAGCGTCATTACGTCAGACGTCAGCGTCATTACGTCAGACGTCAGCACTGCGCATGTCTACAGTAAACAGGAAGTAGCGGTTGAAAACAGAACCCGGCCACACATCTCGTCAAAATGGAGAGAATATTTCAGGTACGTGTTGCTATCGGGCAAGTTGTATTTATTCTGTCATGCCAACTAGTTTTAGCGATGTTACATGTTGTCCGGAGCGGAAACAGCTGAACGTCACGTGACGTGAATGTTCGCTACGGCAGAACTGAGTCGGCAAATCTGTTTCCATCTGTCGTTTTGCGCATCTGCTCATTTTCGAAGATCCCAAAAACCACCTCAAGCGAGCGTATAAACTTTTTGGCGAATTTGAGGAAGTAAATACGGATTTTGCCGTTTCCATTAAGCTTTTCTGCTGCGATACTTCAAAATGCGCAGCTAGAAACCTTGATGGAAACACGGCTAGTGTCTCTCAGAAGCCAAGATGGTAAGAGGATCAGCCACCACCATTGTTGTGCAGAAAGATAGTGCAACAATACCTCTGATCTGACTGTTCAAAACCAGACTGAAGACCCACTTGTTCAAAAAAGCTTTCAGTGTGTAACTTTTATTACTTTGGTATTTTAGTATGTAGCATTTTTATTTCCATTGCCTCCTTTTTATTGCTGTTGCTTTTATTCTATTTTCACTGATTTATTGTACCGGTTTTTATATTTTCTGTCCTGTTAAGCACCTTGGTCAATGCAAGGCATTGTAGGAAGGTGCTATACAAATAAAGTTTATTATTATTATTATTATTATTATTATTATTATTATTATTATTATTATTATTATTAACAATAAATAAATAAATAAATAACCAGGCTAACTGAAACTAACTGAGCTAACATGATTATTTTTAAACAAACTTTATTTAGTGAACAATAAATAAATAACCAGGCTAACTGAAACTAACTGAGCTAACATGATTATTTTTAAATAAACTTTATTTAGTGAACAATAAATAAATAACCAGGCTAACTGAAACTAACTGAGCTAACATGATTATTTTTAAATAAACTTTATTTAGTGAACAATAAATAAATAACCAGGCTAACTGAAACCAACGGACAGGCCAACTCAGCTGATTTGTCAACAACATGCGCCCATTATCGGACAGCGGTCGACCCTTCTGGTGTTTTTTAAACATTCTGATTAGGATTATTCACGTGACAATAATAATAATAATAATAATAATAATAATAATAATAATAATAATAATAATAAATTCAATTTATACCGCACTTTTCATTAATAAAAATCTCAAAGTGACAACTCTGTCATTTCCACCAACACAGCAACTCACAAAGTTTAAAGCAGCAACATCTGATTCAGATCGTTAGCGCACACTCCCCATTCTAAAAAATAAAAAAATAACTCGCATCAGCAGAAAAACGGTTCCAGGAAGTAGGTCAACCAGAGGCTGAGCAGAACCTGGGTCAAGTGTCCGATAAAGGGACTACCCGGTCCATTTGGACGTTTTATGACCCGGGCCAGTTTGTAACAGCAACAAGAACTTTTAAATTCAAGAAGCAGAAAAAGAAGTAGACACGAAGCTCTGTCCGATAATTAAAACACCAACACAGCAATCTGCTCAAAACGTCATAAAACAACAACTTTGAAGTTTGTGAACGCTCCAGCACCAAGACTCTGACGGAACCGAACCATTGGTCCGGTCCAGACTCACCGTGTGGGCCTGCAGGTTCTGGCTGGCTTCGATCACCGCCGTCAGCGGCACCGTGTCGTCCAGCAGCAGCCTGCCGGGGACCGGAGGCTTCTCCACGAAGGACATCCTGAAGACAGGTCGTCACCGACACCGAGGACAGAACCCGGGACGGAGCTCGGACTGGACCAGAACCGACTTGCTAAACTGTTAGCACGAAACCTGGAAGCGCTGATTTATCAATAATCAGGTGTAAGGAAGTCACGTGACGAGGCGTCAGCGCCCCCTGTTGGTGCGGAGGAGAATCAGCTAAGCAGAGATGAAAATAAATACTGTAAACTGTTGGATTTAAAACAATTATTCATGTCCAATATTTTCAACTGAAGTGAAGTTCTCTGCTGAGCTGTCGGAGCTCACTTTGTTCTTTTATTCTTCTTCTTCTTCTTCTTCTACTTGGTTTTTAACGGCAGCTAGCATCCATCATTGTTGCACTACTGCCATTCATTCAACCTTTACAGTATTTAGTCAGGTAAATCTTTTGAATGGGCTCATTTACGAAAGCGACCTGCTAAAACCAAAGAACAATGAACAGCAGTGGTAGAATTTCATTAAACAATAAACGAACAAACAATAAACAATAGAAAACAAAAAGAGAGAGAAAAAAAAAAGAATCTTTTTTTTTTTTTTTAACAAAGTATCAAAAAACTAGCAAAACATTATAAGGTAGATGTATAAAATCAAAGACAGGAACAAATCTGCATTGGTTTTTGCCAGGATTCCAACAGATTCTCTTCATGCCATCTCTTGGTGCTTATTAATTTATTTTCTCAAATTCTCTTAGAGTCCAGTATTTTTTTTTAAAACGAAATATCTTTCTTTTCCCTTCATCACTACTCAGCTGAGCAGCGACTTTGTTCTTTTATCATCTCTGCCTTTCATTATGTAGCAGTAGAGAATGATGCCTGATTAGGCTGATGGGTTCCAGGTGCGAACATCTGGTTGTTGAGTGGGCGTGGTTTAAGAGTGGCTGTACCTGGCGCACGTTCGTCCATTTCTCTCCTCCAATAAGCTTCGCACCTCTCCATTCTCACAATGGACGCTGCAGCCATTAGTGAGCAACCTCACAATGGAACGAGCCAATCACCCCCGTCCCAGCTCACAATGGACCGAGCCAATCACCGTCACGAGCCTATCCGCACGCCCCTTACAAAAGGCTTTAAAAAAAAGGTGGGAAAAAAAAGATGCCATTGACGGGACGCGATCTCCGCTCTCCTGCGTGGCGGTCAAGTGTCGTAACCGCTCAACCAAACTGACAGTTGTGCAACAGTAGTCCTTCATTATATAAGAAACAAGTCCAAACCGCTAGAGTGTGTGTGCACAGTTTTCAACGAGACAGAGTTCATTCAAACAAGGTAATAAAACATTCTGGTTTTACTCGAGATGTGCTGCATGGCTGGAGCAGGGCAAACCCCTAGCCCCCCATGGGCTAAATAAATGAATAAATGACCGCCAGGTCAGCTCCTAAACCGCTAGGCAACCGTGACATCTTTTATACTCAAGTGGGTGGAGCATCACCAGGGGTTGCTAGGTGAGGGGCTGGACTCAGGTTTGAGGTGATTGGCTACGGTTTGTGACGTCACAAACCGCAGGAAGTGTGAAACGGAGCGTTTTTAATCACAGACAAATAAATCTACTTAGAGTAAATAAACCACTGGGTGCATTTTTTTGGCACAAGGACTGTTTTTTTATGAAGTAAATACCCAAAGTTTAGTAAAAAAAACATTAAAAAGTGAATTTTGCATGTGTGGTCCCCTTTAAACATTTTTTCAGCCTCTGGCTGGAGGTCATAAATTCCTCCTCCTACTCAGCAGTCTTTCTTTAGGCCAGCGGGACTCCACTGGGATGTTAATGTGACCAGAAGGTTAAGTTATACACCAGAACACAGACTAAAGCCAATTTACAATATTTATTAAAACAGTTACAGTAAAACAATTCTCTTTAAAATTGAGGTCTCATGTCCACCACTCAGTCCCTGTAAGAGTTCTTTCCTAAAACAAGAATTCAAGTCCACCACTCGGTCCTTGTGAAACAGGAAGACTCATAGGAGTAATGGAAGACACTTTAGACCATCCTCAGTCGTTGTCATCATCCAGTCCAGATGCTCTTTTCAACTGAGTCAGAGAAGCAGTGCTCTGCTCACATAACCTGCCCATCCAGTACAGATTTTGTAGAAAGCGTCTGAACACACTGGGAAAGATAAAACAAGACAAAACAGCAGAGCGTCCACTGCACTGCAGCTCCAAGCAGCAAAATCAGGTGCCCAGAGGTGCAAACACAGACAAACCAGGGAGGAAGCAGGTCAGCAGCGAGGGCCTAACCGCACGCCACAACAATCCCCACCCAGCAGGCAATCAGTCAGAGAGTCAGAGTCAGAGAGTCTTTATTGTCATTTGCACCGCATGTGGTACATGAGATGAAAACGAGATTATGTACACGAGGTCCCAGTTACATCCAACAACAAATGAAAGAGAAAAACAGTAATAACATCTAGAATTAACACTGGAAAACCCAGGAAATTCAGACTACTATTATAACTACTGTGAGTTTGTCAAATGACAATTTTAAAGTATTCACCTTCCATTAGGTGTTTGGGCCCCTGGGGCTGGAGGTCTTTGTTTGTGGGTTTGAATAGTAAACATTCCTTCCTTTCTTCTCCAGCATATCACCTCCAGTAGGGCAAAACAAAGGATCACTCCCCCACACTGAGAACCATACTCCCCCCACAAATACCCTCCACATTCCAAAAGCATTGCTTCTTCAGGTGAGAGTTGCTTTCTTACACCAGAGAGAGACTTGAGATATAGCTCTGTACTTTCAAAAATTTGCTGAAAGGAGCATATTATATATATATATATATATATATATATATATATATATATATATATATATATATATCCCAAGGGTATGTGCTGAGCCCTCTTCTGTTCACTCTGCTCACATATGATTGCACAGCCACACATCCAGGCTGTCATATTGTTAATTTTGCAGATGATACAGCGGTGGTAAGATGCATCACACACAATGATGAGTCCAGCTACAGACAGGAGGTGGAACACCTGGAGAGCTGGTGCAAAGAGAATAATCTTCACATGAATGTGAAGAAGACAAAGGAGATGATTGTGGACTTCAGAAGGAACAAACACACCCACACCCCACTGAATATAGGTGGATCTGCAGTGGAGGTGGTCTCCAGCTACAAGTACTTGGGTGTACACTTGAATGATAACCTCAGCTGGAGCAACAACACCACCAGCCTGATCAAGAAAGGTCATCAGAGACTCTACTTCCTCAGACGGCTGAGACGTGCTGGTCTGAGCAGCCCAGTTCTCACCTCGTTCTACAGGTGTGCAGTGGAGAGCGTCCTGTGCTCCAGCATCAACGTGTGGCATGGAGGCTGCACAGTTGCAGAGAGGAAAGCTCTACAGAGAGTGGTGAAGGCTGCACAGAAGTCTGTTGGAGTCAGTCTCCCCACCATCACAGACATTTACACCTCCAGATGCAGGAAAAGAGCCACCTGCATCATGAAAGACCTCACTCACCCAGCACACTCACTCTTTGCCCCACTCCCCTCAGGACGGAGGTTGAGGAGCATCAAATGTAGAACCACTAGACTGAGGAACAGCTTCTACCCTGAGGCTGTTAGACTCATGAATAAATAAAATAAAATAAAAATAAACACTGCAAAATATCACATCATGCTGATGCTGATCTGTTTTCTTGTTGCTGTGTTCATCTGTGACCATCTGCTCATACAGACTCATGTTCGTGCTGCTGTTTATAATGATGTTTTTCCACTACATTAGGGCTTAGTGTATTACTAGTTGATGTTTTTCTTAGTTAATTCTAGATGTTATTACTGTTTTTCTCTTGCATTTGTTGTTGGATGTAACTGGGACCCCGTGTACATAATCTCGTTTTCATCACATGTACCACATGCGGTGCAAATGACAATAAAGACTCTCTGACTCTGACATATATATATATATATATATATATATATATATATATATAATATATATATATATATATAATATATATATATATATATATAATATATAATATATATATATATATAATATATATAATATATATTATATATATAATATATAATATATATAATATATATATATAATATATATAATATATAATATATATAATATATATATNTATATATATATATATATATAATATATAATAATATATATATAATATATAATAATAATATATATATACTAGAATAAATATAACGTCCGTACGTCACAGATTTTCACCTATCGCGGTTGTGTCTGGAATGTAACCCCCGCGATAAGTGAGGCACTACTGTACAGCCTTTGTTTTATTGAAGTGGGTTTGAAACACCAGTAATTATTCTGCTTTGAAAGAAAACTTACAACACAAGTTGTTTTGGACACATTCAAAACTTGGATGACCAGAATGCGAGTATCTACCACTCACGCAAGGACATTGAGAACTTCTACAAACGTTCCGACATTCTACAGACTAACTCCATTGCAAATGTTCAACTAGTTGCCAGCATTACATTGATGCTTCTTAACAATGGTAGCTTCCTTTTTCATTTTGATATGATGAAATCTTCATCTCGATTAATCATTTCAGCACATGATCAAAGTTCATTTGTAAAAAAAAAATTAGGATAAAGCATGATAGGCACAAAAAACTTGCAAGAACAATCTAGTAAATAAAAACTGCTCAACTGTTCAGGTTTCTACAGCAGTTAACAGAGAACATAGAAAGCTGCTACATCATGTAACATTTATTTCCTAGCCTAAAACAAATTATTACTCATATTCTCAAAAAGGCCAATTTAGCAGAAACCTTCAAGTGTTTTCTGAAGCTGGCGGTCCAGGGGCCTTTCTGGGTGGAGTTGCATGTTCTCTCCTTGCATGCGTGGGTTTTCTCCGGGTACTCCGGTTTCCTCCCACAGTCCAAAAACATGCATGTTAGGCTGTTTGGTAACTCTAAATTGTCTCTAGATGTGAGTGAGAGTGTGAATGATTGTTTGTCTCTATGTGTCTCTGTGATGGACTTGCAACCCATCCAGGGTGTACCCTGCCCCTCGCACAGTGATTACTGGACATGGGCACCGGCGGCGACCCCCGTGACCCAAAAATGGAAGAAGCGGGTAAAGATAATGGATGGATGGATAGATTAAGATACTCAATTTGTCCAAGTTGCATGATATCAATAAGCATTTTTTTTTGTTTGTGGCTTCACTTCAGTGCAGTTTGAAGTCTTTTTTCACAGATCATAGCTCATCTGGAAGTCTCTCCCACAGCACACACTCAGGTCTGTGTATCTTTAATCCTTTGTATTGAGCTGAGCAGATGTCCTCCATTCATTTATGAATTTATCCTCCCCACCCCCATCGCCTCTCAATCAAGCCCTCCCATTCACACACACACATACACACACCTGGTAACAAGGTCAAGTTACTGCTGATATCTCGAGCCCTGCACAACACTCACAGGCACTCTGACAGATATGCATTAGGACATATGACAACCAATAGGAACGTAGGAAAGGAGGAGGAAGAAGAGGAGTGGAAGAAAAAGAGCAGTTGTTTTGGTTATTCACAACTCTGCTATTACACAAAAACAACGTATCATTTGCTCTCTATTCAACATGTTACCTCATAATGTGTTTATTCCGAGTCGTGTTTGCGCACTCACGATTGTTTGTGTTCCAAAAAGCACACAACCGGCTGTAAAACCCTGAACGTGGTGTATTATTTGGCCTCGACACAGCAGTAAGAACAGATTGGTATGAATGTTAAAGGAACGGTGTTGTTGTCCGCTGACCTGATGATGAAGCCGCTGCTAAATGAATGATGGATGAGACTCACTTCTATCTGAACAGTGTTGTTGCGTTGAGGCACTCTGTAAATGTTGCTCAATCATGCTTTGGGAACAGTAAAGCCCTCAAAAACTACCATCTGTATGTGGAATTTGATTGTGAGCATTATAGAAAATCTAAGATTTGCCTACTGTATTTAGGTGACAGTAATCAACTTAACAAGAGGTAGGTAAATGTCCCGTCACTGAGGGATTTGAATAGTGAATGTAGTTTTCGAGAGAAGGGTTTTTCTGGACTGGAATTGAACAGGGAATGCAAGTAAACCTTAACGTTTTTGGTGAAAGATATTCAAGTGTGCAGGAGTTACACCGTGTAGAAGAACAGAGATAGTTTTTTGTGTGCTTATTCTAGGAAGTGCAGAGTGACGACACCTGGTGAGCAGATAGAGCAATTTTATCCACTACCAGATGCAATAGCAGACACAGTGGGTGGCCAGTGGCGGCCTTGCTACTACAGGTTATCCTTAGGCCACTCTACAGTTCACCCCAATCATTTCAGGAATATACTTTTAAGAAATATAAAAACTTTAAAGCTTAGTTTCTTCAAATGATTGGGGTGGCCGGTTTACACACACATGCATGCATATGGCAGCAGTGGCTATCTTAAACTTTGACATGGCAAACCAATTTTCAATGGTGGCCTTTCATACACCTAGATTCAGCCACATGCCAAAATAGAAGTCGGCACCTTACTTATTTTTCAAGTTATCAAGCGCACAAGGTTTACATATGTGCATATGTGGTGTCAGCCATCTTGGATTTTGACGTGGCAACTCAATGTTCAATAGACACCTTTCTTACACTTCCTGGCACAAATTAACATGAAAGTTGATACTTTGCTTATTTTTAAGCTATCCAGCTCACAAGATGGACAGACAAAGGGTATTTCCTATTCCTTTCTTTGCTCTTCAATGGAGGACAGAAATTAAAGGCCCTGCAATCCTTGTAGAATTGCACATCACCTGTTGCCTTTCATGAGTTTTAGATGGGCTACATTCACACTGCAGGCACAAGTGGCCTACAGTATATTCGACTTTTGGCCCATTTGGGATTTTTAATTAACAGTTTGAAGGTGAAAAATCAGATTTTTCTAATATGTTGCCTTTTTATTTGAGGTATTTTCAAAGTGACCTAAGTATGAACGGCAATGTCCCATTTCATTTGATTTACGTAAATGGCATAGGGATATGCAGATCAACCCAAATACTGATAATACTCAAATCATCGTCATGCATTTTAAATCTTGGAACTTCACGTCTTCAGCTTCCAAAGAGAAGTCAATTTGCTTCATGTTCTTTTCAACTTTTTAGATAGGTAATGTCTTGGACAACTCAGAATTTAAAGCAACATGTAATACTGACAGTGGTGTACCAGTGTGTTTGATCATATCAATACCAACATGACAGGATCAATATGTGACTTTGTTTCTCACCTCTGCCTTCAGTATGTCATTCCCATTCCAGAAGTACAATTCTGCACTGGAATAGACAGGATGCAGCAAGATCAAACATAGACATTTGGCAAAATAAACATAGTAAAACATCTAAATAAGTTAAGTCTGGTCCTCTGGACATGTTCAAAAAATGAAAAATTGTAGAAATGTATCGTCTTTCATCTGAAAGACTTCTTCATATTTTCGTCCACCTGATTGTACAACAACTTCTGAATTGATGTTAGCGGAAAGAAGTCGTATTGAAATTACATTGCAACCACATAAATATTCAGATCTGAGCAAGAAACTGGAATTGAGCATTAGCACCTGCAGTGTGAACATAGGATTATCTTATGAGTTGCAGCCTTTAAAGTATTACTCATATGTGTGGTCATAATTTTTAATTGTATCAGGTTCTGATTTAAAATATTGAAGAATATGTTTAAGATTATATTTTTAAACAAAATTGTTGAGAATAATTTTGATAAGGGAATCAGCAACAAATGAAACTAGAATTCCTCTCAGAAAAACATCACCCGCCATCTTGCAGGCCAAATATTTAAACAAGGATCTTGCCCGATCTGTTAGCACTTAGATTATGTGTTAGTGACCAGGCTCAGCCACTACCAGGCCATTTTCTTGGCCAGGGCTTAATTTGTAAACCGATTGATGACGGAACTCAAATAGTGGGCAGGCCAGCTGAGGGCGGGGTGGGGGTCCTCCTCCAGAAAATTTTAAATGAAATAGATGCGATTTCCTGCATTTTTGTGTATGTTAACGGGCTCTTACTACAAGAAAGTTCATGCTCAATAACGTTGACCTGCATTTGAAAACAGATCCACTTCTGTCAAGCATTCCACCCCCCTTCCCCTTACTTGAAGGTTCTGAGCCAACTCTTCTCTGCTGAATTCACTGTCCGACTCCACGGTTGAAACCTCCAGGCGCCTCCTCGGTCTGGGCTCCTGCCTGCGCACGACTGCCTGGTTAGCTCAGCACTCACCCCCACCACTCTTTTAGGGATGGAGATTTTTTTAAGGGTAGAAGCGGAAATGCTACTTGAAGAGGCAGATTGTTTGTAATATTAAAGGTGAATTCACACCAGCCCTGTTTAGTCCGCTTTAATCAAACTCTAGTCCATTTGCCTAGAAAGACTTGTTCGTTTGCGGCGGTGTGAATGCACAAATGAACTCTGATGCAGACCAAAAATGTGACCTCTGGTCCACCTAAATACTTAGGTCTAATTTCGGTTGAAGTGAACTCTAGCGCGGTTTCAATGTACGTATTGTGAATGCAAGCGAACCGGAGACCGTTCCAAAAGCAGGAAGTGGTCTACTGGGCAGGGGAAACAAACGAGCAATTCTCTTACCTCATACGGAGCCGTCGGCCACCTTGTGTGAAAAACAACATTCTTCCTGGTCTTCTGCCTCATCTTCTGCTCATGCCAAGTCCATTGTTGAAACATGACAAAACAGAAATCCTAAAATCGCTAAAATTTGACTCCACTCCACTTTTGTATTT
Source organism: Garcialebias charrua (assembly GCA_038048925.1). Classification (NCBI taxonomy): domain Eukaryota; kingdom Metazoa; phylum Chordata; class Actinopteri; order Cyprinodontiformes; family Rivulidae; genus Garcialebias; species Garcialebias charrua. The sequence goes on along the minus strand of JBBPBX010042889.1, from coordinate 15,404 downwards.
CCAGAAGAAGAAGTAGTGTCTTCTTCAGAGGTTTTTGAATTGTTTCCTTCAGTAGTTATTGGTGCAGCGCCACCACAGGCGAGGAGATGGGGGGACAGGTTGGCTCGACTGACTCATTGCAGTGTGGATGCAAACCACACCTGCTGAAATGTAAAGACATTTTCCAAATGTTGGTACCCAGTCAAACCGAATCAACCAGACTATCAGGTGTGAAAGCACCCTAAGAAGCTTGTAAGTGGCTGTTGTGTTTAAAATTAGTGTTTATGTAATTATTTTCAGTTTACATAGCCAATATAACTTTTATTCATTAAAGGCAGTCATATTTGTTGATAACGTAGTTATTAGTAAATCAGAGTTACCGGATTCAAGCAAACCGCTACCTGAAAGCGCCCTCTCAAAATAAGTGATCCCAGATCCTGTTCCGGCAGGATCTGGCTCAAATTAAGCCCTGTTCTTAGCCCATTATTTGTTAAAATGGCTGAGTTAAACATTTTTGTTTTTGCTAACGTTGATAGCCATGTTCTTTAATTGGGTTGACTCTATAAGTTAATCAGTTTTAGAAGAACATCCCAGCTTTCCTTTAATGAGATTTCATTGAAATTGTGTTTGTGAGTCAACATTTATTCTCTTTCACCTTTTGGAGAAGTCCAAAAATAAAATGCAACAAAAATATACAGAAAAATACATTCAAACATTTTAAATTTCTTCTCAGACTATTTTTTGATTTGGTCTTTCCAGCTGTACATATCCCCTGGTGTTTATTGTTTTTTATGAGTGTGTGTGTGTCGCTGTGTGCTAATTGACCTTGCAGGGGGCTCCATTGATTGCCTCATCTTCTCTGATAGATTATAGGCCTGTTAATGTGGTGGGGAAATGGCAGCATGGTGGGCCACAGCTGTTGTCAGCACACACACGCAAAACCACACAGACACACTCACACACAAAGCTGGACACACACACTCCACTTGGCGCCCCTGCATCTGAGGGCCTTCACAATTATTATTTTGTTTGTCGAGACAGTGGGACGGTCTCTGCAAAGCTGGCGCGATGCAGAGGTGATTGTGGGATTTGATCAAACGCCGGCAGGTGCTCGTGTTTGCCCTGGGTGGAAACCGACACACCCTCCTGAAGATGCCGGTTATTCTGACATAATTTTTTATATCTTACAATAAAGACAGCATATTATGAGATATTTTTTTAAATAGCAGTATAGGAGCATATGTTTGAACATTCATCATCCTCTAAAACTAATTCATTTAGATGTTTTAGGTTTAAGAATTTCACACCACCTGTTAAGTAAACATGTAATTCTCTCTCTCTTTATCACTTGCCCTCCCTCTCTCTTTGTCTCTCTCTGTGTGTGTATGTGTAATCATAAAATGGGCTGTACATCTTCAACTACTACACAAAAATAGCTCTAACTCGGTCAATATTATAGATAATTTCCTGCTAAAAAGAAATGCGAATGCTTATTGCTGAAGAACTTAATAAAAAGAAACCGCAAAAATGTGTCTAAAAAACATGCTGAAATGGAAGAAAAAGCCTGCAGAAAAAAGCAGAATGAACACATATTTGCACAATTAGGTTTAAATAAGCAGAAATGAGCACAAAAATTAGTAAATTAGTTTAAAAAAAATGCTGTAATTAGCAAAAAAAAAATGCTGAAAAGTACGGTAACTGACAAGGTAGAAAGAAGCTTAAACTACCAGAAAGAAGTGGAAAGAACTGAAATGAGTTTAAAAAAAAAAAACTGTAATTAGCTGATTAAGCTAACATTAGTATCAAAAGAGCTAAATAGATGAAAGAGTAGCAAAAGCTGAAATTATCAGAAAAAAAACTAAAAGGAGCATAACAAGTTGAAATTAGCATAAATAAGTTAATTAGGCTGAAAGTAGCCGAAATTTCCACAAAAGCTTGAATTCATATGAAAATCGCTGAAATTTGCTAAAAATGCTAAAAAGCTAGCTTAAAAGTTAGAACAAACTTAAATTAACAGAAGAAAGCAGAAAGAACGTTTGCTGAAAGAAGCAGAAATTAGCATAAAAAAGTGGAAATTATCTAAAAAAAATTGAATCGGGCAATAAAAAAATATAAATAAAATAAAAAAACGGCTGAAAAGTAGCTAAAAAGGCAGAAAAATGCTTAAATTACCAGGAGGAAGTGGAGAAAGCACATTTTGCTGAATTAGGCTGAAAAAAGTTGAAATTATTGACAAAAAAAGTGTAATTAGCCTAAAAAGCTAAAATTAACATAAACCAGCTAAATAGTAACTGAAATACTGAAATGAGCAGAAATAATTTGAAAGGAGTATAACAAGCTGAAATGAACAGAAATAAATTTAATTAGGCTGAAAGTAGCAGAAATTAGTACAAAAAACTTTTTTTTTTTTTTTTTTACATTTTTGACCTTCAAGCAGAGGTAAAAAATGTAGGATTTTTTTTGTCTCCAAACCCTATACTGTATGTCATTTTTCACCACTTTTATTGTTTGTCCAACAGATCTCACTTGTAAATGAGTATTTGAGGCTCAATGTGACTTACTGTATCTGTTTAAATAAAGGTTGAATGAATGAAGAAGCTAACCCAGAAAAAAATGTGAAAGGAACAGTAAAAGGTTGTAAACAGATATAAGATTTGAAGGAGGTAAAATGAGCTCAATTCACTTCCTATTAGGAAAAAGTGTCAGAAAAGGCTAAATATTTCAAAAAGCTAAAGCTGCACCAATACCAAAAGGCATAGCTTCCTTCTCCTGAACAAGCTGAATGTTTTGATTTATGATTTGTTGCAATAGTACAAAAATTGTGAAATGAGAAAGCTGCCGAAAAACATACAGAAGAAAACGGGGTCACAATAGTGTGAATGCTTCATAAACATTCACACTATGAGCTAAAATTTGGCGTGGTAGCAGCTAAGATATCCCCACATCACATATTCTGAGGACTAACAGATTGCATGAGATCTTACCATATTCTGTGACATCATATCTATGTTATTTTCATATTACTCGACCAAAGCAGTCATAACTTGGTTAGCTTTTCTTTTCTTTTTTTCTTCTTTTTTTTTTACACATAAAGACAATTTTAGTAATAAAAAAAATCAAGAAATGTGTGTGGAGGGGAGCAGTTTGCAGAGGAAATGTCTCGAAAGTTACCTCAGGTTTTATGAAACTAAAAGGTGGAAAAGAAATTACGAGTTGCTCGTGTTTGTGTCAACAGTAAATAAGACTTGTTTATACAAAACTAAATCAGTATCAACTGTTTTACAAGAAAAAATCTGAGAACAATGCCCAGTCGTTATAAAATTACCTCTTAAAGACGTCTGAAACAGTAAGCATGCAGTAAGTGATGGCGCAAGTTGAACAACGATGCGCCAAACTGTGTCTTAAGCCAGTGTTACAACATAGAGGCAGTTTCTTTAGTGTGATGTTTTCAAGGTTCTTTTGGCTCCTTAACTTGGTATCCCTCAGATTCAGGAGGGCTTGTCTCCAAACCATCTGAAGAAAGCAAAGCTGATGTTCTTCTACACTCGATACCCTTCATCCAACATGCTCAAAATGCACTTCTCTGATGTCAAGGTGAGTCCTTTTTATGTCCATCCTCCTTCCTTTTCAGAAAAGTTTCTACTGCTCTCTATTGGACCTCATCCACATGGAAGTGCTATTTGTCAAAATTATATTATACTGTATATAAAAGATTCTCATAAATGCAACACAGTTTCTAAAAATGTTTATAACCATAGATACCTGCTCACTGAAGCAGGCGGAGCAGCTTGATCGCTGTTATTTTGACAAATTAGTGCCGTTGTATTGCATGATGTTCGTACGAGAGACAGCTCATGTCACGTCAAGGGACCTCCCTCCCATTTTTCTTAAAGGGACACACTGCTCGCTCCCTCACTATCCATCCTTCGATTCAAATGATCTTCTACTGCCAACCAGTGGTCAAAAAAAGGTACTACATACAAAAATTAACCAACATTTCTTCTTAAATTTGACAAACAATTATTGTCAAATTTCAAACAATATTATCGTTTATCGCAATCATTTCTGAGACAATCACTCAGCAAAATGTGTTATCGTGAGAGGCCTAGCAATGACTTTGGACTCTTTGAGGCGGAGTTTGGAGTTACCGGATCCAAGCAAAGAGTTGCCTGAACGCACCCTGTCAAAATAAGAGTTCCCAGATTCTGTTCTGGCAGGATCCGACTCAAATTAAGCACAGCTTAAAACGTTTTATTACACTCTATAAGACAAAAGCATGTAGTGTTTATTAATTAAAAATTTTCTATTTTAGTGACAAACTAAAAAAAAAAACAGTAAA
>JBBPBX010042889.1:0-11068 GCA_038048925.1 Garcialebias charrua | reverse complement strand
CCCCTTTCTCAGCTTTGAGTTGGTTCAGTCCAACCCATCTGAACAGGGTTCATCTGTGGAGATGAGAAAGCCAAGTTTTATTTTATTTTTTTTGTTTTGATTGTTTTACAACTGTGCTGCTTCTTTTTCTGGTTATGAATTCGACAGGATAGAGTAAGAACTTGAGTAAAAAACAGTTTGGTCTCAGATTACTTTGGTGCCTTGTCGGCTAAGAGAAGTAATACAGTAAACAAAGGTTTTACTGTAGTTGAGCAACTAGCATCTGCAACGCAAGTGGAAGCATGTAAACTGTCATTATTGTTACGTTTGTCACATCTTTAAAAGGTTTGTCAACATCAGCTTTTCTAAAATTTCTTCATATATAGATAGCGAGGGACAGAGAGTTTGGGGTCTCCTAAAACACAGTTTCTGTGTGGACAAGGCATTAGTTTCATTTTCAGTCTTGTCATTTGATTGTGCTTTTTCATTCCAAAGTTCTGGTAAGTTCAAAATATTTTAACATAGTAAACATCTTAAACAAACTGACAAGAAATGTAATTTTTGGATATAGAAAAAACACAACAGGGTGCCGAGGGAGGAGGTGTGGTACTGCATGAGGAAATCTGGAGCTGCAAATAAATATGTTAGACTATGTATGAGGACAGCAGGACAGTGGTGAGATGTGCTGTAGGAGTGACAGATAGATTCAAGGTGGAGGTGGGATTGCATCAAGGATCAGCTCTGAGCCCCTTCTTGTTTGCTCTGGTGATGGACCGACTAACAGATGAGGTCAGTCAGGCAGGAATCCCCATGGACTATGATGTTTGCAGATGACACTGTAATCTGTGGTAAGAACAGGGAACAGGTGGAAGAGAACGTGGAGATGTGGAGTCAGCCGTAGTAAGACAGAGTACGTGTGTGAATGAGAGGGAGGCTAGTGGAACAGTGAGGCTACAAGGATCAGAGGTAATAAAGGTGCAGGACTTCAAGTACTTGGTGTCCACTGTCCAGGAAAATGGGGAATGTGGTAAAGAGGTGAAGAAGAGAGTCCAGGCAGGATGGAGTGGATGGAGAAAAGTTTCAGGAGTGATTTGTGACAAAAGGTCAAAGGAAAAGTTTACAAGACAATGGTGAGACCAGCTACCATATATGGTATGGTCTGGAGACAGTTGCACTGACAAAAAGACAGGAGAAAGAACTGGAAGTGGCAGAAATGGGGATGCTGAGGTTCTCCTTAGGAGTGACAAGGATGAATAAGATTAGGAATGAGATCATCAGAGGTACAACACAAGTTGAACAACTGGGAAATAAAGTTAGAAAGGCCAGACAGAGATGTTTGGACAGGTTCAGAGGAGGGACAGTGGGTATATTGGTAGAAGGATGTTAGAAATGCAGCTGCCAAGAAAAAGACAAAGAGGAAGGCCAAAGAGGCGATATATGGATGCAGTTAGAGAGGACATGGAGGTAGTTGGATTGAAGACAGAAGTAGAGGACAGAGTGAGATGGAGGAGGATGACTCGCTGTGATGATCCCTAAATAATAATAATAATAATAATAATGTCTTTGTCTGTCATCTGTGTATGTTTCCCATACACAGACGAAATTCGTCTCTGCATTTAACCCAACCACCACCAGGTGGTGCAGTGAGCAGCCAGAAAGCACTCGGGGAGCTGGAGAATTAGGTGTGCACTCATAGACACCCCAAGGTGTGTAGTGGCCGGGACGCGAACCCGCGTCCTTCGGGTCCCAAGTCAAAAGCCCTGCCACTACAGAACCCGCGTCCTTCGGGTCCCAAGTCAAAAGCCCTGCCACTACACCATCTTGGCTCCAAAGAGGGTAAGGACAAAAAAAACAAGATGAAGAAACATGTTCACAAGCCTGATGTCATCAGAGCTGAAGACGAGATGAGCCTGGTTTTAAAAAGTTTTCATGTAAAGGTAAATGCTTAATGCTAGTTATCAAAAGATCAAGTTTATAATGTTATTTGTACAAATCAAAAATGTGATTCATAACTTGACGTGAGGGTGTGAAGGGATGTGAGAGCCACTGTGGTCCCAGTGGTCTCAAATATGTGAAGCGATGACTTGTTCAGGTTCAGTTCCCATAAAACCCAATGAATAATTTGTCGATGGTCGATTGTGTTCTTGAACAATCAGATCCAGACTTCTGTGAGAATCGTTTGCGTAAAGTTGGTCATTTTGCCGTGTGTTCAACTGTAGCTTTGTGCATTTAGTTCCTTTTTATTTAAAATTTTGGGATGGCACAGATGAAAGCGCATTATGTCTTTGTAATGAAAACTTATGGCACAGATGGGTGCCACAGTCTGGCATGTTTTGGAGCGTAATTAGAGTTTTTGGCCTTAATCGGCCCTGGGTTAGGTCTGCATGGGGGTGGTTGAAGAATGCCCACTTTCCCTCTCACACTCCCACCAGTGTGGTGGCACCATCCCCCAACACACTCCTTTCATCAAAACAATTGTACATACAGTACGTTGAGTTTTCGCTCAACTGAACTGCCTTTTTTAATGAAGACAAACCTTTAATAATTGGGATTATTTTAACTTACACAACAAATAAGAGCTGAAAATAATTAAGTCAAACAGTCAACAAGCAGAAAAAAGTTTAAAAAGCAACTCTTGGATAAAATGGCAACTTTTAAAGGAAGTGCAAGTGTGTGTGCATGTTTGAAATAAAGGTTTGCAGGTGGTGGGTGAATGGGGAGGGGGGCAAACTAATAAACAGATGACAACAGGACAACAGCGTTAAAACAAAAGCACCGATTGTTTAGTGTTTACGGGCCGCTACAGTTTTCTTTTTCTTGTTTTTTTGTTTTTCAAAGAGCATACGGCTCCTTGACAGATTCAGGACGCTGTATTCAAATGAGCAACCACACACACACGCACACACACACACACACACCAGCTGCCCTTTGGCTCATGTCCATGGTGACCACTTCCTCGTGGCAGTACCACATCCTCATTGGTTGCCACGGCAACGGGGGTCGCTGGGATACCAGGTTGCCAGATAAACATGAGGTTTCTCGCCAGTTAAACATGAGGTTTCTTAGGCCTACCTACTGCCGGGGAGTACGTCTCTGATTTGGCATTAACCAGAAAACTATAAAGTTGGAGAGAAAAAAAATTAAAAATTGAAGGAATTAAAACATTTTACAAACAAGGGTTTGAATCCTACTGCTGGCATTGTTAATCTTAAAATAAGACAATTGTTAAATTTATATTGTCTATATCTTTGGAACGCAGTTCACTATATGCTAAAGCAAACTTGTAAAAAGGTCTTGAATGCCACTTTTTTGTTTGTTTTTTGAGAAAACTAAATTTAATTTCTTTAGACTAAAAAAAAAACCCTTTGTCAGAGGCAATAAGGTTCCCAACCCTGGTCCCTGAGGAACACCATAGCTGTTTCCCTGCTTCAACACATCTGATTCAGTGACTTAATTACTTCCTTAAGTTCTGCCGAGGCCTGTTCATCACCAAATAATAATAATAATAATAATAATAATAATAATAATAATAATAATAATAAACTTTATTTGTATAGCACCTTCCTACAATGCCTTGCATTGACCAAGGTGCTTAACAGGATAAAAAGATGAATAAACTGGAACAGTAAAACAATGAAAATAGAATAAGAAACAACAGCAATAAAAGAAGGCAATGGAAATAAAAAATGCTACATACTAAAATAACACAAGTAATAAAAGTTACACACTGAAAGCTTTTTTGAACAAGTGGAAATAAAAGGCAATGGAAAAAAAAAATGCTACATATTAAAATACCAAAAGTAATAAAAGTTACACACTGAAAGCTATTTGAACAAGTGGAAATAAAAAGGCAATGGAAATAAAAAAATTCTACATATTAAAATACCAAAAGTAATAAAAGTTACACACTGGAAGCTTATTTGAACAAGTGGAAATAAAAAGGCAATGGAAATAAAAAATGCTACGTATTAAAATACCAAAAGTAATAAAAGTTACACACTGAAAGCTTTTTTTAAAATAAAAAATAATTAAATAATTAAAATAATTAAATAATTAAAATAATTAAAACCAGGTGTGTCAAAGCAGGGAAACAGCTAAAACATGCAAGATGGTGTTCCTCATGGACCAGGTTTGGGAACCATTGCAATAAAGTACAAAGGTCAAGATTTATAAAACACACCACACAAATCACTGTTCTCATGCTCATACGAATAAATCAGGAACAGTCCAGACACTGTCCGGAAAAGCACTTTACAACACAGTATACTACAACAAAGTTCATGCTCAATCATCATGGTACCAAATCCAATAATTCAGTCGGGTCATCTGGACAGTTTCTTTTTATTTTATTTTATAGAAACATTTTGCCCTGTATCTGGATGGCTTCACCAGTCAGAGGACTTCCAGTAAACTGTTTCCCAAGCAGTAAACACTTTAATCTACTATAATTTACCCATCCATACAGCACTCTACTATGTCTGTACAAAGACTAATCAGAGCTTGATCACATTCATACACCAATGGGACACACATCTGAGGCAATGAGGGGTTCAGTGTCTTGCCCAGGGACACTTGAGCATGTGACTGCTGGTAGAATCAAACCCCCAACTCTCCCATTGGAGATCCACTGCTCTAACCACTCAGCTACGGCTGCCCCAGGTCGCAAGTCCATCACTGGGACACGTAGACAAATGAGACAAACAACCATACACTGGTTTTGTGGGCCGATACTGGTGTTGGATTGTTCTTCGAAGAACTAACCCATACAAACTCATGTGAAAGCATTTAGATTTATTTTGCATTACTAAAGTTGGCATCTCACTGAACTGCAACTGTTAACAACAAACTGCAAACAGCATTCGTGAGGGCGTCTTCAAAACGTTTGTGAGCAAGTGTTTGAAACACATCTCAAACCCTTACGAATTTAGTTTTCCAAATTCTAGCGCAATATAGCTGTATTTTTTTAGGGGGTGTGTATGTAGCAAGCTTGTGGGCAAAGATTTTCTGGGAGTTTGTGCAAACGTGTTTCAGCGAAAAGATGGGCATTTTCTTGGAGTTTTGTTTCTCCTACTTGTCCTAAACACTGCCCTTAATCACATTCACAAATGTTATAGTTATTGCATTTAGCAGTTATATTAAAGAGTATTACCGGCTGTGTGTGGTCGTGGTAATAAAATGAACATGTCATCGGGGTGGTGGGAGTCAATCTGATGTGTTTTTAATGAAAAGCACATTGCAGAAACAGTTCATTAGGAATCCTCCTTATCCTTTAGGAAACTGTAGCTTCTTCTTATTTCATGCTTTATGTAAATAACTGTTTATAGTCAATTTGGGTTTTAATTGATTCGTAATCCCACATAATCCCATATATTTATAAGACTTTGCAAATATTACATTGCTTAATAAAAAAATGAATCATGGATAATCCTGTTTGTGATGAGTGAAGCTGTTCTTGTCTGTTTCATTGTTCCGCTGCATTCATTACTCTCATCATTACCATTTTTTATAGCAAAAATCCGGGTCAGTGTCTCTTTTTCTTTCTCACCCTCACTCTTACTGCCCCCCGTTTGTCTCACCCGCCCCTACTTCTCGGTAAACAATAAGCAGCATGTGTTAGGAAGATCGGGGAGATTCACTGTAAGGGAATTAGAGCCCTGAATGGCTTCCCTAATTAGACTTGAATGGACTTTGTCTATGGGAAACTGGTTCTTAAAGATGAGCCTCTTATGTACAATGGCCTCCGCGCTCAGTGTGGGAAGTGGGTTGAGCTGACAACTGTTTTAGGCACAGATGAAGAAGCACACACACACACACACACTTGCACATGAGGAATCCTAATTGCACAGTGAAACCTCTTGCCTTCTGACCAGACACTCGTACATGTTAGCACGAGACACTGAGGTTGCCCAAGTCTCGCCTTGAGAGAGTCAGTGAGAGTAATTAAGACCTCATTAAGACTGGAGGAGGATTAATTAGATGCTTGCTGGCTCGGGGAGCTTCTTTCTCAAGTCACACACGTGTGTCCTGCCAGCTGAAGGTTTGGACTCCCACCCAGGCTGTGATGACATCCAAACGTCTCCACTTCAGCAGGAATCAATTAGTGACCAACCCTGCCCAACTTGTCAATTAGTAACACGACTGAAACAGCTGCTGTTTGCTGGCGATGTGATGCTTATTTTTTTTGACTTGCCATCAACAATAAAAGGAACCCAAGCCCAAAATGTATGAAAGTTACTGAAACTTTCAGAAAGTATTTATTAGATGAACATCTACAGAAAACTTTAGAGCCTCACCCCCACCTCAGCCTCTCTGACCACATCTCAATCTTTATGGCCCCTGTCTACCTCCCCTTCACTGAGACGTTCAGACCCACACACAGGACCATCACTGTGTGGCCCAACAACAGCGACTCAGCAGCACAGCGACAAAGAGGGCCACCTGCATCATGAAGGACCCCACTCAACCAGCACACACACTTTTTGCTCCGCTCCCCTCAGGCAGAAGGTTGCAAAGCATTACATGTAGAACCACTAGACTGAGGAACAGCTTATACCCTGAAGCTATTTGGCTCATGGATCCCTAACCAGGACAATCCCTGTGGGGAAAAAAAAATCACTATAATGCCACTTTAATTGGGGTTATGTGATTATATGTGCTACTGATCTCATGCTGCTTTATTTATATCCATCAGCTCACTACATACTCATGTTCGAGCTTATTTTACATCATTAGTGTTTAGCATGCATCTTAGATCTTTATATACAGTACTGTCTCTTTGTATACTTTATATTTTTACTATTTGGGGGTGTAACTGGGACTCTGGGTACACAATTTCATTCCACTTCATGTACCACATGTGATGTAAATGACAGAAATCGAACTTGAATCCATTCCATTTGAGAAAGCTGCCACAGCTAACCAACATGGTAATAATAAAAATTTTACAGACAGAGCTAACAGTTTTTATGAAAGGAGCTGAGAGTAATTCCTAACATATTATCTGAGCATTAATTGATCACTTTTTTAAACTTTGTCATTTTCTGTTGGAGTAAACACTGTTAGCACAATATCTTGTGAACCATTGGATGAATTTTAACGAGGCTCTCAGAAAGTAATTACCTACCACTGATTAACAGTCAACTCACTTTAAGATGGCTGCCTACTTGACCTATAAAACAACAAGAAGGAATTGAATTTAGACAGTTTAACAGATATTGAGATAAAATTTGATTAATAGCTGGTCCTGACCTCCAACATATAAAACGTGCATAAGATCATGCATAACATTATTTTCGAGGTTTGACCAAAAAGGCTACAAATTCTGTAATTTCCCAATATGAGATGACGTCAGTCTAAAACTGCCAATAAATAATATACATTCCATTTAGGGGTGGGCGATATGGATCAAATGTGATATTTCAAAGTCAAAGTCAAAGTCAACTTTATTGTTAAAACTGCAATATGTACAGGACATACACAGGATTGAAATTGCATTTCTCTCAGTCCCTCGGTGCAACAGTAACCATTTAAACACTAAAACACTGAAACATTTAATAAACATAAGCATAAAATGAAATAATAAAAGTGTAATACTGTCCTGAGTTTTTGCATAGTAGTTTTTGCATAGTAGTATATGAAAGTATGAAAAGTTACACCAACACTAAAACACTAAACATTTAATAAACATAAGCATAAAATGAAATAATAAAAAGTGTAATACTGTCCTGAGTTTTTTGCATAGTAGTATAAAAGTGTAAAAAGTATACAGTATCTAATCAAAAAAAGGCGTTCAATACAGGATCAACTGGACTTTATTTGTTGCAGAAAACGTTTCGACTTCTGTCCAGAAGTCTTTTTCAATTCTGAATGGAAGCTGTGAGAACGAGAAGTTTTATACAGGCTTACAAGTCACGCACCAACATATGAAATTGGAAACTGAGATAACACCACAAATTAACTAAAATGCCCATTCTATTTAAATTGACAAAACGACACATCCCAGCTTAAACAAAAGGGGGTTTGTAACACATACATGTAAATTGAAAGATCACACCTAACAGTAGGAGGTTCCCTTGAGGTCTCCTTTAGAAGACACAAAACTGTATGTAAATTGACAAACAACACCTCCCAAACAACAAAAGAGGCTGCTCAGAGAACTTTGTTAGTCTAATTTACAGACAAAGCATCCCTGCTCCCATCTGGTGTAAAACGTTTCGGAATCAAATCCAAAACTGAGTTATAAGTCTTAGACAGTTGAAATCTCAGACCTCCTCCTCTGTTAAGAGAAGGTTTTTCTCTCTTAACATACACAGCTTCCTTTACACCCCTTTCAAACCATCTGTGTTCTCGGTCCAAAATTTGAACATTCTGGTCCTCAAAGGAGTGTCCCTTGTCCGTGAGGTGGAGGTGAACGGCTGAATTTTGTCCAGAGGAGGTTGCTCTCCTATGTTGAGACATTCTTTTGTGGATAGGTTGTTTCGTTTCTCCGATGTAACGGTCTGAGCAGACTTCGCTGCACTGGACTGCATAAACCACCCCACTCTGTTTGTGTGTGGGGGTTCTGTCCTTCGGATGCACCAGCCTCTGTCTGAGAGTCCGGCTGGGTTTGAAGTGTACTGGGATGTTGTGTTTGTTAAAAATCCTTCTGAAATTCTCTGAGACTCCAGCAACATAAGGAATGACAATGTTTTTCCGTCTGTTAGACTTTTTCTGTTCATTATTGTGTTTAACAGATTTCCTTGCTGACTTGACAAACGCCCAGTTGGGATATCCACATGTTTGCAGAGATGTTTTGATGTGTTTCTGTTCCTTTTCCTTCCCTTCTGTCCTTGTGGGGATGTGTTCTGCCCGATGCTGTAAAGTTCTGATGACAGAAAGTTTGTGCTCCAGTGGATGGTGAGAGTCGAACAGGAGATATTGGTCTGTGTGGGTTGGTTTTCTGTAAACTTCAATATTGAGACTGTCATCTCCCTCCATATGCACCAAACAGTCCAAAAAAGGCAGCTTATTGTCGTTAGCATCCTCTCTGGTGAACTTGATGTTGTTATCAACAGAGTTAATGTGTCTGGTGAACGCTTCCACCTCCCTGGCTTGGATTTTGACACAGGTATCATCCACGTATCTGAACCAATGGCTTGGAGTTGTCCCCTCATAGGAGTTTAGGGCTCTCTGTTCCACTTCCTCCATGTAGAGGTTTGCAACAATGGGTGACACTGGAGATCCCATGGCACAGCCGTGCTTCTGTCTGTAAAAACTGTCATTGAACTTGAAATAAGTGGTGGAGAGGCATATACAGTATCTATAAAATAAAATGAAAGTTCTGGCATTGACATTTGTAATAGAGTGACAAAGCAGCATATGAAGTTTATGTACAGTTTATATATTTTATGTATTTTATGAAGTTTATGTATTTCAGAGCACTCTGATGACAACGATAAATGTTATATAACAACACAAAAAAAACTGAAATTATAGTTATTCATTTGACAAAATTAACTTAAATGTTGCTCTGCATACAGTATTATATAAAAAAGGGTTAATTTTACTGAAATTACTTTAATTAGTAAAGTATTCAGTCTCGAAGTATAGAAAAAAGATCCTTCTGTTATTTAGAATGGAAAAAGTCTGCACAAAATATAGATCAACAAAATCCACCCCAAAAACTAAAGTGCAGGTGCAGTTTCCCAAAATAACTAAAGAAAATGAAGCTTAAGATCTGTTGAGCATGAATGTAACCTACAAAAAAAAATGTTGCCTTTAAATGAGCTATAACTTCCAAAACTTGTGATAAGGTCAGCTGACCCTGAAGCTTGTGGTGGTGTTTCAGCTTCCTCCATTCCTGCATGAATGATTCAATTTCTCTGACTGCTCAGTTTTTGATTACTGGGCTCTTCTTTGGTCCATGTACCGACTGTAGAACCGTGGGTCAAAACGCACAGCTGAGCTGTGCACTGCTTGTACCGGCAGTTTAAAGTGTGTGTGTATACATAGTTGCCATGTGACGTCACATCTGTGGAATTTCCGGGTGTACCCTCATGCGTGGAGGCGGAGCAGCAGTTACAGCACAGTCTCCTGGATGTGTATTTTTCACGTTGTTTTTTTTGTTAATTTCTAATTAATTGCAATGGTTACTTCGTGTTGGGTCAGTGGGTGTTCCAGTCGGGTAGACGTTTGGGCAACGCGCAGGTTTCACTTAATCCAAAAAAAAGTAAACGTGAAGGATTTATCTCATCGGAGAAGCTCACAGCAGCCCCATCGCTCTCTGACTGCTCGGATCTGCTCTGAAGACGTCGTGCTTTTGGCCGGTAAACAAAATATTCTACATAAATCATTTTGTGAAACAATGTCAGAACAATGTTAGAGTACAACTGTCTGTGTGTTGGAGCAGCACCGTCTTGCTGTGGTTAGCTTAGCATGTTGCTAACGCGACAACGGCCTCCTCATGCCTGGACAACGGTCTCCCCGCCGGTCCTCCGGGACCAGCGGGGAGACCGCCCCAGTGGGGGAAGGAGGACGGGAGCCAAGTCGTGCGGGCGACGCGTCGGTCCCATGGGACGTGCCCCCGCGGCCGCGACGGATCCACGCCGTCCGACCTACCTGAGCTCGCCGCGAGCCTCCGTGTGACGGACCCTCCGCATCCGCTCCGGATGCTAACGCGACATGCTAACTTCCAACACGGTAACACTCAAAGTGCTGGTCCTGGTCCGTGTTGAGCCTGGACTATTTTTGGGCTGTGTGTTATTTTAGTTAAACCTTTATTTAGCTGGTTAGATATGATTGAGACAGTTTACACATCTTTTTTGGATTTAAAGCTGTGAAGCTCCTCGGTGTGCGCTCCTCGTAGTAATTAAATAATTAATGATATCAGAGTAACTACTTGGTGACAAGTTGTCCGCTTCGTCTGCCATGATTTCTTTCTCCAACTCATTCAACTCCGACCACTGCCATTTTGCTCTTGTGCCTTGGTGAAGCTAGTAATGTATTTAGCTGTGGTAGCTCGAGTCTGTTTGTCCGCCATTTCTGCCTTTACGGGTGGCGAAAAACCCGGTATTGCGCAATACTCGTCACGTGTGTGGGAACTATGTATTGA
>JBBPBX010042888.1:10216-28186 GCA_038048925.1 Garcialebias charrua | reverse complement strand
CTGAATCGAACAAAAAACACGGAAGCTCGAGTCACATGACTGACCTACATCTGGCTGGCCATAATCAACCTCACAGATACAATTTAGGTGAAAATATAAAAGTATATCTGTAGCTAAACGCAAAACAAAAGAGAAAGACAACGGTCAAGAATAAACAATGAGAATCAGGCAGACGGCGGAGCTCAGGCCGTCAAAAAACTTGGTGTCATCAGTCAATAGTTGCTTTTTCTTTACTTATTTTATTGTATTTCTATTTTATATGTACAGGTAGTCCTCGGGTTACGACGGTCTCGAGTTACGACGTTTCGTGGTTACGTCACGCATCTCCAAAAAAATAAAGTATTATTATTATTTTGAAAAATCTTATTTTGAAGCCGATTTACGCAGTTTCTGGTTAGCTGCGGAGGCTATAGCTTGCCCTGTATTCTCTAAAAAAGCTAAGTCTGGTCCTCTACACATTCAAAAAACAAAACAAAACTTGTTGGAGCAAGCTGGACAGGCAGCCGGCTTTGGACGGACCGTGTCCGATCAGAGGTTGCTGTGCTCGGATACATGAGCTGGGAGCTGAACGGCGGTTTTACGTCGTAAACGGAATGGAGCATACAGCGGAGGGACGGATGGACTAAGGAAAACGGCTTCACCAGCATACCAGTAGGTTATTAACTCTTTTTTTCCTTCATTAGGGCTCCTAAATGTATGTGGTTTTTGATAATTATGTAGGGTACTGTGTTAAGATAGGCTAAGTACTTGGTAAAATACAGTACTGTACTGTACGGTGAAGTCTTTATGTATGTTCCGAGTTACGTCAAAATTCACTTTACGACTCGACGCAGGAACGGAACTCCGTCCTAAATCGGGGACTACCTGTACTTTTGTAAATTTACCAGGGCATGTGTGCTGTAAGCTTTTGTTTGTTTGTGTATTTTGTTTCATGTTGTTTCTTTTTATGCGTTTTATCATTAACCTGCACTGAACTACAGATGAAAATTAGAGCCCGTGGCAAAAATCTCACACAATTTCAAGGCAACTAAAAATATTTGAATAAAGACTTGTACACTTACGGTTTCAGCCTGACCCATCCTTTGATCTGCACACTTTACCAAGCTGATGATCGCAAACGGCTTTTCCAAGAACGTCTCCGTTTTCGACCGGTTTTCAGTCACTTTGGCTGTTTTTATAGGTAAACAAATACACGTGAGTTGACAGCCATTCACACACTGCTTACATTTTTTTAATTTAAGGGTGCAGTAACCATCCATATGAAAGAGAAAAAGGTGTGAATTTTGTTTCTTACTTTATGAATTTGTTTTTAATGACGCTGCAACACAGATGGTGGTAATATCTGAAAGGAGAAATGCATGAAACTGAAACTTCAGGCAACAAAGCAACTACAGGACAGTAAGTTAAAATGTGTTGAAATACAATAAAACACACAAACTTTGCCTGCAGTGCCAGTAAATAGTTGTGCTTTTACAATCAAATAGCTTCTAAGTGACGTAATACTGTAGAAGCTAGAGAAAATATGCATCTATGGCTGTTTACATCTGGAACGAGACCTTATTCAGGCAGCCAATCACGACATGGAAACAAACTGCAGCTTTACAGCTCAAGTTTCTTTCATTTGATAGTTTGTCGAATCATCCAGCTGCAGCTAGCATTTCAGTCTAAGCCACATCCCTTGAAATTTAAAAACAAACAGGTATATTTTCTGAAAATGTGCCTGCCATGCCCAATTAAGTTGTTCATGGCCATGATACAAAACCAGCATATTGTAAATATTCAAAGATTCTGCCCTAAGGTTGTATCTCACATGCTGTAACTACTGGTGACTAATGGTGAAAGGCAAAATGTCTCTGAATGTTTGTGGTTTTACTGGTTTTGATGTGTGAGTCAAATAAGCTTGCAGTCTTGTTCTTTAAATTTTAAACATGTTCAAAACAAAATGTCCTCTTAAAACAGTCAGAAAATGTTAAGCCCGTCTCAAGAGCTAGACAGCTGTTTTGACTCCTACACCGGCGCTCTCCTCTGACAGAAAAACATCCGAGACTACAGCCTGAATAAGACACAATGACAAATATTAAAATGTTGAAAATGGTCCAAATTGGACGATTTTTATTTCAGAAGTGTACTCCAGTGGATTACATCATAAACCCAGGAGTGGCTGCCAAGGTAGGTACAAAATGGGCTGAGGCAGATCAAAGTCAAAGTCAACTTCATTGTCAAAACTGCGATATGTACAGGACATACACAGGATTGAAATTTCATTTCTCTCAGACCCCCGGTGCAACAATAACCATTTAAACATTAAATAAACATAAGCATAAAATGAAATTATAAAAGTGTAATAATAAAAGTGTAATACATATATGATGTGGGTGGAGGTGGGCAATGAAATAATGTGCACAGCCTAGAACAGTGGTTGCAAAAATTGGGGTCATAGTCACAAAACTATCACAAAACACTAAGTTTTGGGTCCTGGTTGAAATCAAACCAAACTTTAAAATGATTTCTATTAGCATAATTCAATTATAATTGTTACAAATAATAACGAATAGACATAAATGGGAAAAATGTTATAATACGAATTAAGCTGTTCCCCTATTTATGTAATTTGTTTGTGTTGTACAGCCAAAAATATTTGGGGTCGCAAGTCCTTGGCATTTTGGGGGTGAGAAGTTTAAAAGTTTGGAAACTGCTGGCCTGGAATACAGATTTTTAAAGTTGTGTAAATGAAAATAAGTCTGCAATTTTCCCAAATTAGCTGCTCAAAACGCTGTATGGCGAGATGCTACCTTAATGTGGGCCCCCGATACCGCCCAGGGCCTCAAAATTTTCAAGGCCACCCCTGTCAAAATGAACATACAGTATAGAACTTTGAATTTACAACAAACTTCCAAGTCTTTCACAGGATCAAATATGTCTGTTTTCAGACATTATTTATATTTGTCCGTGCCTGAAAAACCTTCAACGTCACATGTTTGCCACATGCTTCAATCTCCATACCTGGGCCGAGCAATCAGGAAGCAATCTGCAGCAGTCTGACTTCAAACTGAAGAAGGCTGATTCCGCCAGGAGTCATGTTGCATCTCTTTGCAGTTGGACAACTTTACATTAATCATTACAGCTGGTTTGGAATAACTGAAGCTAGACTGTCATAAACTCAACAGTTTTTGAGTACAGGCCAGAACCGTGTTGACAGTTTTCCTGCTTTAAAAAAAAAAAAGTCAAATTATGAATTCTTGGCAGCATAAATGCGAACTTTTGCTAATTTTACTAACAAATTTCCAGACGGCTGATTAAAATTATGCGCTTCTTTAAACCGGGTAATTATTTGCTACATAATTTGACAAATTTAATGCATTTTTCCATGCATCGTCTTTGCGCTTCAAACGAACAAGGTTTACCGAGTCAAACCAGCGAATGCTAACAAGAGCTATCCCCGGAAGCGACGGTTTTCTAATTTAGCAATAAAAGCATCACCTCGCCTTCGTCGAGCCATCCAAGCGTCAGACTTTTTGAATAAGTTTTATTTTGAAAATCTTACTAGGAAGTGGTTTGGCTAACTCAAGCTAGCTTGCGGCACCACTTCACGCGTTTCAGGCGGAGGAGTTGAGTTCATAAAACATTTAGCGAACTTCGCCGCGGCTTCACTCGCTCGCACGTTTGAACCGAAACACACTTTCCTCGGAGGAGTACCAGCTCGTGGAATATTTTGAAATTGGCTGACATTTTATTTTATACAGTATTTCTTCTTCTACGTTTGTTTCGTCCAGAGAAAGCGCTCACTCACTGGACAGGAGAAAGTTTCTATACTTCTTTTTTTCTCTCTCCTCGTCGGTGATTGTTGGCACATGCAATGTCACGGATTTCTAAAAGGAGAAAGAAATGTGTGCCAGTAGTAACACTGTTGCCGTGTGAACGTGTTTCTCGACATTTTTCCTGTGTGTTGAACATGGACAGCGTTTGACTGACAGAATTAATCAATGTGGTGTCAGCTGGAAGGACGCGGGGTCCGGATCTCACCTAAACGGTACGACTTCACACACACAAACACACACACGGCTAGTTTCATTTTTAAACGTAAATAAACGAAATATCAACCACAAAATGAATTGGCTTCAAACTCTTATTTTGTAAAATTTTAAATTATAGTCAGACTTTTGGATTAATTCTTTCACAAGAGTTATCAGATGCTGTTTTAGTGAATTATTATTAATGTTGTTTGAACCACTTGTAAAGGATCTTGTAGGCACGTGTGTCTTTGATATTTTGTTTTCCTTGGCCTCCTCTCAGATGAGATGAGAGCCGCCATGAAAAACATGCAGGTAGATCACACACAGGGTGCAGGTAGATCACACACAGTGTGCAGGTAGATCACACACAGTGTGCAGGTAGATCACACACAGGGTGCAGGTAGATCACACACAGGGTGCAGGTAGATCACACACAGGGTGCAGGTAGATCACACACAGTGTGCAGGTAGATCACACACAGTGTGCAGGTAGATCACACACAGTGTGCAGGTAGATCACACACAGTGTGCAGGTAGATCACACACAGTGTGCAGGTAGATCACACACAGTGTGCAGGTAGATCACACACAGTGTGCAGGTAGATCACACACAGTGTGCAGGTAGATCACACACAGTGTGCAGGTAGATCACACACAGTGTGCAGGTAGATCACACACAGTGTGCAGGTAGATCACACACAGTGTGCAGGTAGATCACACACAGTGTGCAGGTAGATCACACACAGTGTGCAGGTAGATCACACACAGTGTGCAGGTAGATCACACACAGTGTGCAGGTAGATCACACACAGTGTGCAGGTAGATCACACACAGTGTGCAGGTAGATCACACACAGTGTGCAGGTAGATCACACACAGTGTGCAGGTAGATCACACACAGTGTGCAGGTAGATCACACACAGTGTGCAGGTAGATCACACACAGTGTGCAGGTAGATCACACACAGTGTGCAGGTAGATCACACACAGTGTGCAGGTAGATCACACACAGTGTGCAGGTAGATCACACACAGTGTGCAGGTAGATCACACACAGTGTGCAGGTAGATCACACACAGTGTGCAGGTAGATCACACACAGTGTGCAGGTAGATCACACACAGTGTGCAGGTAGATCACACACAGTGTGCAGGTAGATCACACACAGTGTGCAGGTAGATCACACACAGTGTGCAGGTAGATCACACACAGTGTGCAGGTAGATCACACACAGTGTGCAGGTAGATCACACACAGTGTGCAGGTAGATCACACACAGTGTGCAGGTAGATCACACACAGTGTGCAGGTAGATCACACACAGTGTGCAGGTAGATCACACACAGTGTGCAGGTAGATCACACACAGTGTGCAGGTAGATCACACACAGTGTGCAGGTAGATCACACACAGTGTGCAGGTAGATCACACACAGGGTGCAGGTAGATCACACACAGTGTGCAGGTAGATCACACACACACAGGGTGCAGGTAGATCACACATACAGACAGGGTGCATGTAGATCACACACACGCACAGGATGCAGGTAGATCACACACACACACACACAGGGTGCATGTAGATCACACACACACACGCACAGGGTGCAGGTAGATCACACACACACACACACACACAGGGTGCAGGTAGATCACACACACAGACAGGGTGCATGTAGATCACACACACACACGCACAGGGTGCAGGTAGATCACACACACACACACACACAGGGTGCAGGTAGATCACACACACAGACAGGGTGCATGTAGATCACACACACACACGCACAGGGTGCAGGTAGATCACACACACACACACACAGGGTGCATGTAGATCACACACACACACGCACAGGGTGCAGGTAGATTACACACACAGACAGGGTGCAGGTAGATCACACACTGTGCAGGTAGATCACACACAGTGTGCAGGTAGATCACACACACAGTGTGTAGGTAGATCACACACAGGGTGCAGGTAGATCACACACACAGACAGGGTGCAGGTAGATCACACACTGTGTGCAGGTAGATCACACACAGTGTGCAGGTAGATCACAAACACACAGTGTGTAGGTAGATCACACACAGGGTGCAGGTAGATCACACACACAGACAGGGTGCAGGTAGATCACACACTGTGCAGGTAGATCACACACACAGTGTGCAGGTAGATCACACACACAGTGTGTAGGTAGATCACACACACAGACAGGGTACAGGTAGATCACACACACAGACAGGGTGCAGGTAGATCACACACTGTGCAGGTAGATCACACACACACACAGTGTGCAGGTAGATCACACACACACAGGGTGCAGGTAGATCTTTCTCACACACATACACACACATAGGGTGCAGGTAGATCTTTCTCACACACATACTCACACACAGGGTGCAGGTAGATCTTTCTCACACACACAGGGTGCAGGTAGATCTTTCTCTCACACACAGGGTGCAGGTAGATCTTTCTCACACACACAGCGTGCAGGTAGATCTTTCTCACACACATACACACACACAGGGTGCAGGTAGATCTCTTTCTCTCTCTCTCTCTCTCTCACACACACACACAGGGTGCAGGTAGATCTTTCTCACACACACAGCGTGCAGGTAGATCTTTCTCACACACATACACACACACAGGGTGCAGGTAGATCTCTGTCTCTCTCTCTCTCACACACACACACACACACACACAGGGTGCAGGTGGATCACACACACACACACACAGGGTACAGGTGGATCACACACACTGGGTGCAGGTAGATCACAAACACACACACAGTGCAGGTAGATCTCTTTCTCTGTCTCTCTCTCACACACACACACAGGGTGCAGGTGGATCACACACACACACACACACATTGGGTGCAGGTGGATCACACACACACACTGGGTGCAGGTAGATCACACACACACACACAGTGCAGGTAGATCTCTTTCTCTGTCTCTCTCTCACACACACATAGTGCAGGTGGATCACGCGCACACACACACACAGTGCAGGTCGATCACACACACACACACACACACACACGCACACACACAGTGCAGGTAGATCACTCACACACACACACAGGGTGTGCAAAATATCTCATGAACCTGCTGGAGGGATTCAAACAACATGCACAGAAAACAGCCGCTGGTTCTGATTTAGGTTTAGCAATTAAACCAATTAAAGATGGCCGCCACCGCCAACTAACTTGTGAAACAAAATGTCCTCCTGCTCAGACGATTTTCACACGTTTTGAGCTGGAGTGTGGCGTGGTGGTAGCTGAGGGTCATCGTCAACACGTCCTCTGAGGGACGCACGTTGCTCCACACCTCAGTCCAAAACTGACATCACTGTCCGTCAACTAAATGACCTCATCGTCGGTTGAACAGGTCCTGATGAAACGTTCAGAAACACCTTGGTGTAAAGATAAAGCTGACAGGCGTTGGGATGGCTCTGGCGGACATCTTGAATTAAAACTGGACGCTGGACTTCATTAGAAGTCTCGATGTAAGGAGAACCTTCATGAAGCAGTCACAGACCTGGAATGAATGGGCTGTTTGTCTGCAGTAGGGCTGAACAATTAATTGCATTTGCAATAAAATCGCGATATGATAAAACAAGATTTTCTAATCGCGAAGGCTGCAATTTGACTGGTCACATGACCTGGTTAAGTGACTTGTGAGTGAGTGGAGCAAACCAGAGCAGAGAGAAAATACGGTAGATTATTTTCCAAAACCGTTCAGCCCTAATCTTCATGAAGCAATCACAGACCTGGAATGAATTTGTCTGCAGGACTGCAGTAAATGAGCTCGTTTCAGGTCCACCCCCCAACAGAACAAACATCTACCTGCATGTTTTTCCATCTTACACGACCTCAGCCAAACCAAGACAACGTGCAACTTGAGGGCCGCTTCCAGACATCTTCCACTCCTGCAGCTCTGTGGGTTAAAACGACTTCAAAGGAGCAGGATCGGGCCGGGCCGGTGTGCAGTCCCAACACTACCACACACACACACCGTATTATCACTTCGTCATATTGACATGCCTGACATTAGCCACGCATGAGAGCGGGGATTACTTTGTAAACAGGCTAATGGGCACAGTAGCTGCTGCCGGGTGTGCGGCGGCTTTATGGCGTCTGTGTCTTTGTCCACACCGCCCAGTTTGGACTGGAGCCATGTAGTTCACACACACAACCAAACAGAGGTCGGGCTGATCCATCAGGTGCTAAATTTACTTTAGAAATACCTTCCTTCTTTGTTTATATGCTGCAGATTTTCCTGTTGCATATTTTAAGAAGGCCCTCTGAATGGAAGGGGCTTTCTAAATGTGTTTTTATAAAGTTTTAAAGTGGCAAACGATACTGAAAAATAACATCTGCTTTATGTCACCACAAAAAGAAAAAAGTAAATAAAACCCTTAAATTGTCTTGGGACGTTTTGTGTAACAAAGCTAAACTGACCCGAGGTAGTCCAGCTCTTACACACTTGAGATGTTTTGAGAAACAAAAGACTTGATTTGACCAGAAGTGGAGTCAAACTGCAGATTAATCATTCGCAACAAAATACAAAATAACCTTTACAGCCTTTCTTTTTCTCCTTCTCCTCCTTTTGGCTTTTCCCCCTAAAGGGGTCTCCACAGAGAGTCCTCCTCCTCTCTGTCCTCTGCATCCTCTGTCCTCAGTCTAACTACCTCCATGTCCTCTCTAACTGCATCCACATATCTCCTCTTTGTCTTTTTTCCTGGCAGCTGCATTTCTAACATCCAGTATACCCACCGTCCCTCCTCTGGACATGTCCAAACCACTGTCCCTCCTCTGGACATGTCCAAACCACTGTCCCTCCTCTGGACATGTCCAAACCACTGTCCCTCCTCTGGACATGTCCAAACCATCTCAGTCTGGTATCTCTAACTTTTATCTCCCAGTTGTTCAACCTGTGCTGTACCTCTGATGATCTCATTACTAATCTTATCCATCCTTATCACTCCTAAGGAGAACCTCAACATTCTATGTGTCAAATTCAAGGCTCGGGGGCCAAATGTGGCCCTTGTTGACATCTGGCCCCCAAAATGATATGTGAAACATAAAATACTTATATCTCTTGATTTTTTTTTCTTTCAGTAATCTTTGATTATGATGTCGAAAGCACAACAGAGAACAACAAATGAGACCAATCCAACTCTTGTTGAGGAACCTGAGACCAAGAAAAGATGTTGGGTATCTGATTTGAGTTAATGTAGTTTCTGAAATTGGCACTTAGTTTGAAAAAGGTTTTAATTTTGGCCCCCTTTTGTAAATGAGTTCGACACCTCTGTTCAATATCTTAATTTATTCCACTTCCAGTTCTTTCTCCTGTCTTTTTGTCCATGTCTGTCTCCAGACCATACAATATAGCTGGCCTCACCACTGTCTTGTAAACTTTTTCTTTGACATTTGCTGACACTCTTTTGTTGCAAATCACTCCTGAAACTTTTTTCCATTCACTCCATCCTGTCTGGACTCTCTTCTTCACCTCTTTACCACATTCCCCATCTTCCTGGACAGTGGACCCCAAGTACTTGAAGTCCTGCACCTTTGTGACCTCTGCTCCTTGTAGCCTCACTGTTCCACTGGCCTCCCTCTCATTCACACACATGTACTCTGTCTTACTACGGCTGACTTTCATTCCTCTTCTTTCAAGTGCATACCTCCACCTCTCCAAGTTCTCTTCCACCTGGGGCCTCATGTATCAACCGTGCGTGCGCACAAAAACATTGCGCACGTCACTTTCCACGCAAAACCCCGTATGTATCAAAACTGAAATGAACGTGAATATCTGCGCATCCACGTACATTTCCACGCCAGCTCCCCTGCTTGCGTACGCACGTTTCTGTGGTTCTTGTTCCTTTGGCGACACTTACAGGTGATTCTGAGAAACTGAAGCCCCACAGTCTGTGGTTGACTTTAAGAGCGGCTTGAAGACCTTTCTTTTCAACCGAGCATACTCTGCCTCCTCATGATTCTACTTTTGATCATAGCTGATACTGTTGTTGATTTTAATTGTTTTATTATTTGTTTTATTGACATTTAATTCTGTTGCACCTTGTAGCACTTTGAGATTTTCATTAATGAAAAGTGCGTTATAAATTGAATTCATTATTATTATTATTATTATTATTATTATTATTATTATTATTACTATTAACTGTTCATGATGTGAAAATGATTAATATTCCCACCAAACACACGATTAACAAGTACATCCACATGGACGCGCAAAGTTGTGCAAAAAATAAATGTAACAGGAACGGATACATTCAGCCTTACTGGAGGATATAGATAGTGTAACACGCAGAGCATTTATTTATAAACAGATATAATTCTCTGATCTAGGATATGGCTTATCAGCCGTTTTCAGAAATAATCATTTTTCAGTTTGGCACTGCTGCGCACTGGCGCAACACAGGGGCCGCGCATCACGCGTGCACGTGCAGAAACTGGGGTTCCACAGGAGCTTAGAGGGAGCTGGCAGGTCGATCAGGGCTGTGCCAGTCCAGTCCACACAAAGCCGATTCATGTCCAATGGAATGGTCTCATCCATATGATCCCAAAGGCTGAGTTATGGTCGCGCTTTGAGCGCGCGTGCACCCTCGCCGGTGTTACACGGCAGTGGAGGTGTGTCATTATCTGTGTTTATTGTAGATGTCTCCAAAATGACACGTGAAAGTACACCATTTATAACTTGTATGGGAGTAAAAGCTTCACAGACAAACAGATTGCGCACAAGGCTGCAGCGCGCGCTTTGGAGACTCCAACATCACGTCATGTCATGAAAAGTCTCCACTGAGACGCAGAGACTCGTTTCTTCATATCATCTATTAAATAAACGAAGATCTATGTTCTAGCAAACATCCAAGTAAGTTCCTCTGTGTTTACAGTAATTATGGTAATTAACTCGTGCGCAAAGTTAATATTTTCACTCAGAATGAATGAATGAGCCGGTGGCGCACCTGACAGCAGCGTGCGCGCACACGAATACCGGCACACAATCACTCGTTCTTTGCGTGATGAACACAGTTTATTACTATTCTTACTTAGGATGTTTGTCCTCACTCATATTATATTAAATCCATTGTTTTCCTGAATCTAGAGATCATTTCTGATCGCGCAGGGATCAAACAAACATGTCCTTCACACATGCAGGAAGTAATTTGCATCTGTTTAACATATGTAAATGTAGGCGTGTCAGGGGAGGTGTCTCACGTGCGCTCAGTTCCACGTTCATTGTGATGTACAAAAGGAATGTGCGTGGATACCGGTGTACGCACAGCTTGATAAATCTGGATTTTTTTTGTGCGTAGACACTTTTCTGGATTTGACCGTACGTCACTTTTCAGTAAGAAATCCACGCAAGTCTTTGATACATGAGGCCCCTGTTCCCTGTTCTACCACAGATCACAATGTCATCTGCAAACATCATAGTCCATGGGGATTCCTGCCTGACCTCATCTGTTAGTCGGTCCATCACCAGAGCAAACAAGAAGGGGCTCAGAGCCGATCCTTGATGCACTCCCACCTCCACCTTGAAGCTATCTGTCACTCCTACAGCACATCTCACCACTGTCCTGCTGTCCTCATACATGTCCTGCTGTCCTCATACATGTCCTGCTGTCCTCATACATGTCCTGCTGTCCTCATACATGTCCTGCTGTCCTCATACATGTCCTGCTGTCCTCATACATGTCCTGCTGTCCTCATACATGTCCTGCTGTTCTGTCCTCATACATGTCCTGCTGTCCTCATACATGCCCTGTACCAGTCTAACATACTTCTCTGCCACTCCAGAAATCTGTCCTTTATTGCAAACTATGAATTCAAACATGTAAAAGTGAAATGGTTCATATTTCCAGATGTATTCATATCTCATTCTGGAATGAGGGTATGCACTCAATGTAAACAAAGCACTTGTATCTGCTTCCTTTACTAAACAAATCCGAGAATATTTATGTACTGATGCATCAAAATTGTTCTCCGTCCCAAACGGCTCCATCGTTGTTCTATTTTCAGTCACCTGGACAGTTTTTGTAGGTAAACGAAAATGTGTGATACTTGGCAGTTTTTCTTACATGTTCTTAATTAAAGGATATATTAATCGTTGATATGAGGAAAAAATGTGTACTTTTTTGTTTGTTTGAGGGGAAGGAAACTGTCATTGAGACATTGCAATGAGTATCTTGAAATTATTTCCAGAAAGTGTTCTTTTTGAAAGGGTAAAACAGCGAGAGGCCTAAACCACAAGCTGAAAGCAGGAATGCTTGGGGACAAGTTGCAACTTCTTCTGTTTCTGAACATCTGAAAGGCACACACACACACACAAAAACTCAGAGCTGTTGAATTATTCTGCAGTCATCTCAAGCTCTGGAACAAAACAATTGGATCCCTGCAGTTGATGAGGCCTTCCAGTCCACGTCAGAGTTTAGTCTGTTTGCGCTGTTTATGCATGGATTTTTGCTCCATGAGGTGGACGAGTTGTTTTGGCACCGCTCCGTGGTTTCGGGGTATTCTTCCTTTCTCCTCGTTTCGAAGAATACCATACATATCAGCCTACAGGGCATAGGACGATGATAAGAGCGGAGGCTTGGTTCGGGTCGACTTGTAGTTTATTGAGAAAGTTTGGGTGTGAGCCAGAGGTTGTGGTCCTCGTTCAGCCCCGCAGGCAAATGATGCGTGTCATTGTGGCAAATGGAGCATGGAGAAGAGGCGCTGCTGCTGCTGCAGTTTGACTAAACTGCAACCTGCTGTAGACCTGTCTGTCTGTCCTCTGGGATGTGTTTGGGTGCTTCACAAATCTGTCAAATTAGTTTAAAAACAAACCATTAAAATGTAACTAGTACAACTGGTGCCACATTTCACAATTATGTCACTTGGGTGAATTTTAACAAAAATTTCTTAGTTAAATTAACCTCAATGTAAACGGCTAACTCATATTTGAATATATGCGCTAAATGTCTACCAATTTTTACTGAACTCATTCCTCAAATTGCTCAATTAAAAAAAAAATCTTACTAGTTATTTATATTTGCAACTTCTCAAAAATTGGTCAAGTTTAAACTTATTTGTTGCATAAGTCTGGTTTTAGTTAAAGTCTGGTTAATTTTAACTAACACCTTTGCTTAATTAGATCAAAACCAGTGTAGAAGACATAAGTAATCAAATTAATAAATGGTTATAAGGGCACAAGAGACGATATTAATGCTAAATATTTATTTAAATGAAGGCACAAAATGCAAATTACGGTACATGCAAAAATGTAACAGCTATTTAACAATTCTTTCTTTTTTTCTGCCAAAATAATCATGTTACAGGAAATGAACAGGGGGTGTAAGTTTGTTTAAAAAAAGCCCTGATTGATCCTAAAATTGTTTGTAATTAGTAGGTAAACTTGGCTAACGTCCGGTAGCTACGTGCACGTTGTTCTTAGATTTAAAAATATAAACATAACTTTAAGTTATCTGCATGTTGAACCCAGAAAAGACTTTACACGGACAACACATGAACATCAGCACGAAGGACGTTGAGACCGTGCAGAACCAAATTCATTGATTGAGTGTTAATTTAAAAAAAGTTTACCTTGCAGTTGTTGCTAAAAACAAATAATTACAGTACTCCTTCGATTATCGCGGGGGTTATGCTCCGCACACCACCGCGATAGGTGAAAAACCATGAAGTAGGAACGCTACTTATTTTTGTACATCTGTATTTTAAGGCTTTAGAAACCCTTCCCACACTCTTGCAATGTTCTAAACTCTTAAACCAACTTCATTTTAACAAGCTGCGTATATGTACTGTAGAGTGCTGCTAAATGTTACTCAATAGCTCTGCAGATCAGCAGCTCTGTTCCGATCGGGCTCTGTTCTGGTTCTGCAAACCTACCCTGCAGTGACGAAGCCCACCGCCCCGTCCAGGTTGACGTGTGTGTGGAAAATTGAGCTTCAGGAAGCTTCAGGCTTATTTGCAACTTTCCTGCCAGTTCTGTGAGCTTAAAATATAAATCATTACCTCTGACTTTGTGTTGCAAAACTTTCCCTCTATTTCGGCAGAAAGCAGCGGCTGGAAGCACTGTTGGCTTCTGGGTAGTGTAGTTCTTTTTGACTGGCGTTACAGTACTGTAGTCCCTCGTTTATCTAATCAAGTGAAAAACCGCGAAGTAGGAATAGTAGTAAAAGTAGCAAATGGTAGATTATTTTAGTATAATAATAATAATAATAATAATAATAATAATACATTTTATTTGTAGGTGCTTTTCTTGGCACTCAAGGTCACCTTACATCGACAATCATAAAAACAGACACAATATTATATACACTGTAAAAACAAGTAAAATAAAAATAAATAAATAAATAAAAATAAGACAATGCAGTTGCAATCATAGTGCATAGGCTACTTTAGACAGGTGAGTTTTGAGTTTGATTTTGA
This sequence comes from Garcialebias charrua, assembly GCA_038048925.1. Lineage (NCBI taxonomy): Eukaryota > Metazoa > Chordata > Actinopteri > Cyprinodontiformes > Rivulidae > Garcialebias > Garcialebias charrua. Next base: position 13,722 of record JBBPBX010042888.1, on the reverse strand, counting down.
AACGTGGCAAAGAGTTTGTGTCGCAAAAGTGAGTTCCAGAGCTGGGGAGCAGAGCAGCTGAATGCTCTGCTCCCCATAGTAACAAGACAGGCAAGGGGAACAATGAGCTGAATGGAAGAAGAGGATCTGAGGGTACGAGCAGGTGTAGCAATGTGAACAATGTCTGAAAGGTATGGAGGAGCGAGGTTGTGGACAGCTTTGAATGTAAGGAGGAGTATTTTGTAATTGATGCGATATGGGATGGGAAGCCAATGAAGCTGTTGTAAAACAGGTGTGATGTGATGGATTGAGGGGGTCCGTGTAATGATACGGGCAGCTGAATTTTGGACCAGTTGTAATTTACGAAGGGTTTTCTGAGGTAGGCCAAAAAGAAGAGAATTACAATAATCTAAACGAGAGGTGACCAGACTGTGGACCAGAACAGCAGTGGAGTGAGGAGTGAGGGAAGGACGGAGACGATTAATATTTCAAAGATGAAAGTAGGCTGTATGAGTGATATTATTGACATGGTAGGAGAAGGAGAGGGTGCTATCAAGGATGACACCCAGACTCTTAACCTGATGTGAGGGAAAGATGGAAGAGTTATAAACCAGAATGGAGAAGCTATGAAGTTTGTTTAGTATTGATTTAGTGCCAATTAAAAAGTTCTGTTTAAAGTGAACCAGTGTTTTATTTCAAGCAGACAATCAGTGAGGGATGAAGGTGGAAGTGTAGAATTAGGTTTGGTTGAGAGATATAGTTGGGTGTCATCTGCGTAGCAGTGAAACTGAATATGATGTTTGCAAAAAATGAAACCAAGGGGGAGAAGGTAAATGATAAACAAGGGTCCCAGGACAGAGCCCTGTGGAACACCTGAGGTAACAGAAACAGGATTAGACACAGATTATTTTAACTGAACAAACTGAGTGCGGCCTGAAAGGTAAGAATGGAACCAGTTGAGAGGTGTATTTACAATGCCAAGAGAGGAAAGTCTATCCAGAAGAAGGTTGTGGGAAATTTTTAATCTACAGTTTTTTTTGCTTTGTTTTGTTTTGTTTTTTGAATGTCCAGAGGACCAGACTTAGCTTTTTTAGATTTTTCTACCTGGATTATTGAGCATGCATCAGGGTGTTGTGTGAAATTGTTTCAAAGGCCGCAGTCAGATCAAGCAGGAGTATGGATAATAAACCAGAGTTAGCAGCAAGTAGAAGGTCATTTGTGATTTTTATGAGTGCTGTTTCAGTACTGTGGAGCGGACAGAATCCAGATTGAAATTGTTCATATAAGTTATTGCAAGACAGATGAGCATGAAGTTGAGCAGCTACTGTTTTTTCAAGAATTTTGGAGATGAATGGAGGATTTGAAATGGGGTGAAAATTATTGGGATCTAAACCAGGTTTTTTGAGTATTAGCGAATAGCGTTACAGCAGCTGTTTTGAGAGCAAGGGGAACAACACCAGTGGTAAGGGAAGAATGTATAATATCTGTGAGGTAGATGGAGTGAGGACAGAGGATGCAGAGGACAGAGTCAGATGGAAGAAGATGACTCGCTGTGGAGACCCTGAAGAGGAGATGGAGGAGCAGGAGGAGAAAAACTGGAGCAACATTTTCATCGCCATGGACTGCATAAAGAAAGAGCAGACCCCCTCCAATGAAAAACGTAGAGCAAAAGTAACTTCCTGACAGCGTCGTACTAAATATTTGGGGGGAAATGTCTCGCAGATGAAAACTGTCATACTTGGATGGAGTCTTAAATTATGAATATCGTAAACATACGGTGGAATGTACCTACATCTGATGGTGCTGAGGGAGGAGGTGTGGTATTGCATGAGAAAATCTGGAGTGGGAGAAAAGTATGTTAGACTGGTACAGGACATGTATGAGGACAACAGGACATGTATGAAGACAGCAGGACAGTGGTGAGATGTGCTGTAGGAGTGACCGATAGCTTCAAGGTGGAGGTGGGAGTGCATCAAGGATCGGCTCTGAGCCCCTTCTTGTTTGCTCTGGTGATGGACTGACTAACAGATGAGGTCAGGCAGGAATCCCCATGGACTATGATGTTTGCAGATGACATTGTGATCTGTGGTGAGAACAGGGAACAGGTGGAAGAGAACTTGGAGAGGTGGAGGTATTCACTTGAAAGAAGAGGAATGAAAGTCAGCCGTAGTAAGACAGAGTACATGTGTGTGAATGAGAGGGAGGCCAGTGGAACAGTGAGGCTACAAGGAGCAGAGGTCACAAAGGTGCAGGACTTCAAGTACTTGGGGTCCACTGTCCAGGAAAATGGGGAATGTGGTAAAGAGGTGAAAAAGAGAGTCCAGGCAGGATGGAGTGGATGGAGAAAAGTTTCAGGAGTGATTTGTGACAAAAAGGTGTCAGCAAAGGTCAAAGGAAAAGTTTACAAGACAGTGGTGAGACCAGCTATGTTGTATGGTCTGGAGACAGTGTCATTGACAAAAAGACAGGAGAAAGAACTGGAAGTAGCAGAAATGAAGATGCTGAGGTTCTCCTTAGGAGTGACAAGGATGGATAAGATCAGGAATGAGATCATCAGAGGTACAGCACATGTTGAACAACTGGGAGATAAAGTTAGGGAGGCCAGACTGAGATGGTTTGGACATGTCCAGAGGAGGGACAGTGGTTTGGACATGTCCAGAGGAGGGACAGTGGTTTGGACATGTCCAGAGGAGGGACAGTGGTTTGGACATGTCCAGAGGAGGGACAGTGGTTTGGACATGTCCAGAGGAGGGACAGTGAGTGTATTTGTCATGCAGCTGATTTTTGCAATTTTCAGCTATTATCTATTATGTCCTTGACAATATGACAGTAACGAAATGACAATAAGTAATTTAAAAAATGACAATAAAGTAACTTTGACAGTGTTCGAGAGCAGGACAGTTTTCATTTTATTCACTGCATGAGCTCCACACATCAACTCAGGCAGGTGGTTTCAGAAGGTTTCTCCAATATTGTGCAGATTTTTAGCCTTAATGATTAAAGGTGAACACTCAAAAGATGTTTCTGTAGCTCTGTATAAATCACTACCTGCTCTTTCAAATGATTTTCTCATGTCAACTGCTTGTTCCTGAATGTATTCCTGACTTTCACCATCAACCATAGTAATAACAATGTCTGTTCTAAACGGGAAAATTTTCTTATGCTGTCAGAAAAATGACTGCTCTGTGTGTTTTTACTCATTTAAACATTTACAACTGCATGTGCTTATGCTTATGTTGTATATTTAATAAACGTAAGCTTAACCGAGAGCAACGATAACGCCTGCCTCCTCTCAGACAGTCGTGCTGCCAACTGAGATCCAGACGGCGCACATTATGATGTCATAACAAAGCGCTCTTAAAATGACAGAACAGATTTTAGTTTTTAATACGTTATAGAAAATGCTTAAAATATAACCAAAATGAGGGTTATTCAGTGTTAATCAGGATTTGGTAAATAAAAGCACATTTCCTAAAGTTGATACACAGAAAATATATTTATATTTTTACAATCTCTAAGCAGACATA
>JBBPBX010042888.1:0-10110 GCA_038048925.1 Garcialebias charrua | reverse complement strand
AAGTAACTGATTGAATTCATTGGATTTCATGGTCAAATAACTGTGTATCATCAGCATAACAATTATCAATAATTCCACATTATATTTGTTGTTGCTCATATGAAATGCAGAGGGAATGCAACAAAATTGTCCTATTTTCACGTTTCAAGTTGCCAAGTCTCCAGAAGATTCATCCATTATTATCATTCCAGAAGACCAGGTTCCCCACGCTGCACAGGTGAGGCAGGTCTGCTAGGAGGGGCACCAACACCCAGTCTCTTAGCAGTGAAGGATGATGTTAAAGGTGGTCTAAAGAACTGAGCCTCCACACACTGAACAGCTGCAGCAGGCACATGACCGACCATCCTCCACCCACATGGGGCTGATTGGATCATTCTGGTTTAACGTCATGGAGGAGCAAGGTCCAGCTGATCTGACTGCTGTGGAAACACTTGTCAAACAGTAATGTGATCTGTTTGTAAGAAGTACACAGACTACACTCTGAAGGTTTACTGGGTCAGAAAATCAGAACCAACCAGTGAGTCCTTGAAGGTCCTGAATGTTGTCAAGAAAACTTGGAGGACAAATCACCTCAATCTTTCACAGCACTGGAGTTATTTGAAAACAAAGAGTGTGAGGGGGTTCCTGCTGCAGATAAGTGTGTGACGGGATCAGTCAGGAGCTGCTGATCAAATATATTGATTAACTGATCAGCATCAGTCTGCTGCTCTGGAGCTCACAGCCGATGGTGTTCTGAGACTAAACATCTTCTGTCTAAAACAGACGTGGGCCAGCAGTGGCCCTTAGACATCTGGCCCTTAATTTCAATTGAAAAGAAGTTTAAAATGAGTTGATGAAAACGGCATTTATCAATAAAACTGAAGGACGTCTTGGAGAAATACACTGAAACCTTTGGATTAAGATCAAACTTTAAGTTATGTGTTTCCAGAACTAGACAGAACCTTAAAGACCCCATAAATCAGACATCTACAATTATTTTAGTAAATTAAACGCATCATCTCGAGCCGGTTCACAGTCTTATACAGTACTCCCAAAGAGTATTGGGAAGACATATATTTATCAAGCATGGATACAAATACAAATTATAATTATCTTTGCTACAACAACAAAAACCTGAAAGTTATGCACCATAACTCACGTTCCCTGAAGGAAGGGAACGAGGTGCAACAAATGGCTATGGGAACGTAATTCAATCACGCCCTGGAAATGCTTTGGAAATGCATGCTTGTGAGAACTTACGCCTTAGATTGCAGGTGTTTAGCTGTTCTCTACTCTGTGGTAGAGAGGACAGCCTGAGTCACGTCACATGCTGTGAAGTCTCAACTCTAGTGTTTCACAAAAGTGTTTGAAGATGCCCTGAAGATGCCCAGTTTGCTGCAGCACATATATCTGCTACTGGTACACCTTTGAAAAGGGCCCATGAGGCAGCCAGGCCTCGAGTGGAATGAGCATGTACCCCACTGGGCACCCGCTGACCTTTACTGCTGTATGCCCTCTTAATGGCCTCAGTCACCCAGTGTGAGAGGCGCTGTTTTGACAGGGCTCTGCCAGCAGCTGGATTAGCAAAACACACAAACAACTGGTTTGTTTTTCTCCAACTGACAGTTCTTTCCATGTAAGCGCTCAAGGCCCTAACAGAGCAGAGCGCGTTCAGCCTCCTCTGTCCTTCAGTGAGGACGGGGGGGAGGAAATGTTGACGGCTCAAAGTCCAGACTTCTGGGATTTAAAGTTGGAACCTTTGGCACATATGCGGGGTTAGGACGTAGGGTGACCTTTGACCCGTCTGGGGCAAACCTGGTACACATTGGGTGTACAGATAAAGCGTGGAGGTCACCCACGCATTTAGCTGAGCAAAGAGCTAAGAGCAATGCAGTTTTATAAGATAACAAATCTATCTTAATGCTGCTAAGAGGCTCAAATGGAGGCTCACACAGTGTCTAGGACTAACTGTAGGTCCCACTCAGGGGCCAGAGTCTTGCTGGGAGGCCTTTTCCTCAGTACGCACTTCATGAATCGTATCATGAGAGGGTGGGCACCAGGTGATTTACCTCCCCAGCCTTCATGGCATGCCAAGATGGCTGACAAAAAGACCTTAATGGTGGAGAAAGAGCGACCCTTCTCCAGTAGGTCTTGTAGAAAAGTGTGGAGCTGGACCAGATCACAGGAATATGAGGTAATATTCCTCTCTAGACACCAGGCCTCAAAAACACGCCATTTGCAAGCGTAGAGAGTCTGAGTTGACTGAGCTCTCGCTCCCTGTATTGAGTTTATAACATTACCAGGCAGGCCAGAGGCCATCAGCCAGTTCCTTTCAGCGGCCAGCCCCAGAGTTGCCACAATTCCAGGCGTGGGTGAAGGAGCTGCCCGTGGGCCGGGGTCAGCAGGTCCCTGTGGGGGGGCAGCTGCCATGGTGTCCCCGTCAACAGTGAGATTACCTCTGGGAACCAAGGTTTCTGTGGCCACCTGGGATCTATCAGTATCGAGGAGAGAGCTCCCTTGCGTATGCGTTCCAGTGTCGCCTGAATCGGGGACGGGGTGAATGCATAATACAGCTTCCCCGCTGGCCTTTCGTACGCCAGGGCGTCTGTTCCCAGCGGTGCGTCTGTCTCCCTTATCGAATGATACAGGGCGCAGTGCGTATTGCTGCTGCAAGCGAACAGATCTATGGATGCCCGCCCGTATCGTGCCCAGATCTGGTCCACGATGTACGGGTTCAGCTTCCACTCTGAGGTGAGGAGGGGCCCTCTTGAGAGGGCGTCTGCCCTATGGTTTAGCTCACCCGGGATGTGGGTCGCCCTCAGTGACGATATCCGGGAGCTGCACCACGTGAGCAGCTTGTGTGTCACCTGAGGGGGGGCTGGGACCTTGTCCCGCCTTCCCTGTTGATGTAGGACACTGTCGTCCTGTTGTCTGATTTTATCAGGACATGTTGTGCAACCAACCCCTTCCTGTAAAAATGCTTCAGGGATAGAAACATTGCTTTCAGTGCCAGGAAATTTATGTGGAGCTTTGTCTTCTACTTTTTCCAGACCCCTTGGGCGTTCTGGTTCCTGCAGAGACCTCCCCATCCTGTTTTTGAAGCATCTGTGGTGACCAGTACTCGAGACAGCACTCGTCCCAGCGTGACGCCTGTCCTGAACACTGGTACACATACAGTTTGAGGGGGACTCTCTGGCCCAGCTGAAAATGCGCCAGGCAGAGGTAGAGGGATGAAACCCGTGTCTCTGAGAGCTTTGCTCTGTACAAAATGGAGTTGACCTGTACTCCCAAAAATACGGTAATCTGAGATGGGGTCAGATTGCTCTTTTCCAGGTTTATAACGAAACCTAGAGCTTCCAGGTGAGACATCACCGTCTGTGAGTGCTGCTGCGCTTGGACCCTGTCGTGTCTAAGGATGAGCAGGTCATCTAAATAATTCAGAACTCTGACCCCTTGACCCCTCAGCGGGGTTAAGGCCGCGTCCAAGCATTTCGTGAATGATCTGGGGGCGGTTTTTAATCCGAAAGGGAGTGCCAAAAACTCGAACGTCTTTCCCTCGAAGGCAAAACAGAAATATTTTCTGTGCCGGGGCAGGATGTTCACGTGGAAAAAGGCGTCTTTGAGATCCACTGTGCAGAAGTAATCCCGACTAACAGTGGACATGACCCACATGCTTGGGCCACATGCACTCCAGGCCTAAGCGTGTGCGCCCAGCCTGTAAGGCATGTGTATTCTGAGTTGTGTGTGTGTGTGTGTGTTGAGGGGGCGGAGGGGGGGAATTGGCCCCCACCCGCTTGCCCTTTGACGAGCTGACCTGTCCGCCAGCAGCAGCCAGAGAGTCTACCTGTGGCAGACAGACTCCTGTCCTCCTGCTGGGGCTCATTGTCTGACCTGACAAATTGTGCTTCATGAGGGAGGAGGGGTGATGACCCAGTCCCTTTATTGATACTGTTTTCATCAAAATTGTGCTTCTTTTTTTTTTTTGAGTCAAGACACAGGGCATGATGTGCGTTGAAACATTATTTTTGTGTTTTAAAGAGTAAATGGTCTTTGTTACACACACAGCTGAGTTATATTTTGTGCACACACAATTGTCACCAGTTTTTTGCTACATTTCATACATGAAGTCTGGATTTAAAAGTTCGGTTTCCCATTTTTCCACGTGGGCGGGAGAACCTGTAAAACTACGAAGCGGTCCTGTTTCGTCAGGTCGACTTCTGCCTTCAGTCCCAGTTCGTCGAGGATGACCTCGGTGGAGCCGCCTGGCGGGGAATGAACCTGTTCCTTGCCCAGGCCTGGCCAGCCTGGGGCGGTCCTGTTGCCAGTCACGGCCGCTGTTCTCGATCGAATGCTGACCTCTTTTGCGGGGTGCGGCGTGTGGCTGAGCGGTGCCTAGGTTGCGCGCCTCTGCTTCCACTGGCATCTCTGGGAGGCACGGAATGGTTTTTTTCGGCATCCCCTCGCGCAAGATTTCAGCCTGTTTTCGCCTTTGTTCCAGCCTACTATGGATTTGTTCCAGAGCTCCCTCGAAGAGTCCTGTGGGATCAATCAGGTGGTGGAGGAATGGGCACCGCTGGTCCTCCGGCAGGTCCGTCAAGGTTAGCCACAAATGGCGTTGAGCGATGACAATCTCGGCCAAACTTTTACCCTGAGCGATGGCCGCTGTCCCCATCAGGCGGAGGACAAAGTCTGTCACCTTGCGGGCTTCTTCCAGGACCTCGGCCGCATTCTTTTTGTTGGTAGTCTGCTGGAGCTCCTGCAGCTTTTCCACCAAGTAGGCCTGCATCATGGCCGAAGCATTCATGGCGCAGACCGCGAGGCCCTGAGCTCGGTAACACTTTTCGAGCTGGGAGGCCGACACGCGGCAGGCCTTGCTGGGCAGAGTTGGTCTGGAGCCCGATGTTTTGGGGGCTAAGTGGGCCGCCAGTGTGTCCTCCATCCGTGGGATGTTGGCCATTCCTACAGCCTCCATGCCAGCGACGTCGAGGAACTAGGAGAGAGGCAAAATCATAGGAGCCCTGGGTTCAGCCCAGGTGCGAGTCAGCTCCGTCTGGAAGTCGGGAAAAATCAGCATCCTATGCCTCGTGGCCGACTGCTGCTTGGCGAAGAAGTAGTTCCCCGCCAACCTCGTTACCTGTTGTCGAGGTGGGGGTTCTGGCTAGTTGATCCGCATCGTGTCCGCCGCTCTGCGACACAGCTCGAACAGAGCGGGAACAGCAACATCAGTCCCTGGATAAGCTGTTGTTGGGTTCTGGGAGACGTCTTTGTCTTCTCCTTCATCCTCGTTTTCAGCTTCGTCGTCCGATATCTCGCCCGAGGCTGTTGGCGAGAGCTCGTCTGAGCGCAACAAGCCCCTCATGTCGAACTCGGCGGTGGAGTCCCCCAAGGGGCCGCCATGTCCATGCTGTCCCCCCAAGTCAGCTTGGCCGTTGTCCTCCAGCTCGATGGCCTCGAGCTCCAGGGTGGGAGTGAGCGCCTCGTTGAGGTCTGGGTCCCGCGCCACCATGGAACCGCCCACGGCTTTGACCACGACGTCAATGAGTCGCTGTCTCACGGCCTCACGCATCTGGCTGCAGAGATGGCAGGACTCGGGGGAATCCAGCGTTGTTTTAGAGTGTAACATCCCCAGGCAAACCGGGCAGGCCTCGTGGATGTCCGCAGCCGAAAGGGAGTAGCCGCAACCGTTGGGACAGGCTCGGGAGCTGGGGCTCGCTAGCCTGCTGGTCTTCTTTGAATTTTTAGACTTTCTCTTTCCCTTCTCGGGAACCATGGCTGAGAAGGGTTGAAGCTCGTTAGCTGTCTGCTAACGCGGTCCAAAGACGTCCTCTCGTCAAGCCACTCTCGTCGGCTAACTTGCTAACTTTGTTAGCTAGGTAGCGTGTGACGCAGTTAGCGTCGCCGAGCAAAGATGCGAAGAGAACAGAAGAAAAAACCTTGAGGTTAAATAAAAGGTACTGGGCTAGCCTTCGCTAACCCAGTTGTAAGCAGGACATTTCTCTGTTGCGCCCAGGGCAGGGAGCGAGCTCACCTCCAGTCGAGCGATGTAGTCACAGAGAGTCCCACGAAGTTCAGGTGTAAGCGAGGTGAAGGGCAAAAAGAGACAGAAGGTGGGACGTCAGCCCCTTTTATACAAAGAGGGCGGGGCCTCATTGATGGCGCTGACGCCCACCTGCCTTGTTCAAGACGTGATTGTATTACTTCAGGTGAACCGCGCGGCGGCACAATTCCCATAGTCATATGTTGCACCAAGTGTACTGACTGAAAAGGGAACTGTAAAAAGTTTTTCCAGGTGATCAGTTAGAAATTTTATTTTCCAGTTCTCCCTGTGGCCCTTTGGTTGATTTAAAAATCTTGATTTGATCCTCAGGGCAGAAAATGTTGCCCATCCTGGGTCTAAAAGGATCGAGGGGCATCCAGGTTTCATCTGAACAAACCCAGAAATTCTGGAACAATGTCCTTTTGACAAGTGAGACTGAAGCTGAGATGTTTACCCATAATGCACAGCAGCATGAAATCACAACCCTCCCAGCTGTAGGCACATGGGGGAGGGCTGATGGTCTGGGTTCCCTGCAGTCATGAACTCCTCTGTAGACCTGATGGAAAAGGACAATGGTCCCAAACTCAGCTGTTCATCTACAAACCGGATTCCAAAAAAGTTGGGACACTACACAAATTTTGAATAAAAACTGAATGCAATGATGTGGAGGTGCCAACATCTTATATTTTATTCAGAATAGAACACAAATCACAGATCAAAAGTTTAAACTGAGATAATGTATAATTTTAAGGGAAAAATATGTTGTTTCAAAATTTCATAGCGTCAACAAATCCCCAAAAAGTTGGGACAAGTCCATTTTTACCACTGTGTGGCATCCCCCCTTCTTCTTACAACACTCAACAGACGTCTGGGGACAGAGGAGACCAGTTTCTCAAGTTTAGAAATAGGAATGCTCTCCCATTCATGTCTAATACAGGCCTCTAACTGTTCAATCGTCTTGGGCCTTCTTTGTCGCACCTTCCTCTTTATGATGCACCGAATGTTCTCTATAGGTGAAAGATTTGGACTGTAGGCTGGCCATTTCATTACCCGGATCCTTCTCTTACGTAGCCATGATGTTGTGATTGCTGCAGAATGTGGTCTGGCATTATCTCTCTTCACCACGACAGACCGGAACAGCGCCTGCTTCACTGCCAATGCTGCACTTATCCGCCTATCGATCTCATGCTCCATTTTTCCCTCATCATGAACAACACCCCAAGATACTCCTCCACTTGGGGCAGGAACCCCTCCCGGACCCAGAGAGGGCACTCTACCCTTTTCCGGCTCAAGACCATGGCCTTGGATTTGGAGGAACTGATCCTCATCCGGGCCACATCACACTCAGCTGCAAACTGCTCCAGCAAAAGCTGTAGATCACGACCTGATGAAGCCAATAGGACCACATCATCTACAAAAAACAGAGAAGCGATCCTAAGGCCACCAAAACGGATCCTCTCAACACCTTGGCTGTGCCTAGAAATTCTGTCCATAAAAGTTATGAACAGAATCGGTGACAAAGGGCAACCTTGGCGGAGTCCAACTCTCACTGGGAACGAGCCTGACTTACTGCCGGCAATGCGGACCAAGCTCTGACACCGGTCGTACAGGGACCTAACAGCCCGTATCAGAGCCTGGTACCCCATACTCCCGGAGTACCCCCACAGGGCTCCCCGAGGACGCGGTTGAGCGCCTTCTCCAAGTCCACAAAGCACATGTAAACTGGTTGGGCAAACTCCCACGCACCCTCCAGGACCCTGTTGAGGGTGTAGAGCTGGTCCAGTGTTCCACGACCAGGACGAAAACCTGACACAAGCCTAATGATATGTCATGTATCACTGGGTACTTTTAAGTGGGTATACTCAAATTGTTAAGATTTTCTAGTGGGTATACTCCGTATGCCTGCGTATCATGTAGACTACACCACTGCTTTCGACGCAAATGACATCTTTTCAACAAAGCGACAAGATCCTGGAGAACCCCCATATCTGCTCGGACGACACGTGCAGCTGGATATGTCTCTGTGGAAGTGGAATGTGATGTGTCTACCTCTGCTGTCAATCAAGGATGCTGAAATTGCAAATAAAACAGGTTTCTTGTTTTTGGAATAGTCTGGTTCCTGGTTCATCAACATACAAAGAAGGTTGCCACAGCTAATGTGGACCTCGTCAGGCTGTTGTCTATGTGAAGGTTTGGTTCATGCTTTGAGCACTCAAAATCAACAGATTTACGAGCTAAACCGTAAGATGGAAGTGATTTGAATTGCAGACCACCTGCAGCTTTGGGACTCATCAGCATGAAACGACTTTGAAGAGCTACCCACTGACCATGTTATCAGGACAACAGACTATCTATTAGTGCTTCATGGACCGCCTCATTGTAAAATGTATATGTAACCTGTTCATAAATGTGCTTTTAGCTGGCAAAGTTTTAGATGTCTTAAATCATGTCCTGTTGGTGTGAAGAGATCTTTTTTTGTAATGCCACTATCCTCTCCTCATGGCGTCCCTTTTCCTATCTAAAATATGTATTCTGAAAAGAATAAGAGGCCGCACTATCATAGCAGCTGCTACGTGCACTCCTCCCATCTTTTTGCTGTATCTCGGTGCAATGAGATTAAAAATCTTGGTGTTATTTTTGATCAGGACATGTCTTTTATCCCCCACATTAAAAATGTTACTAGAACCTCCTTCTTCCACCTGCGTAATATCACTAAAATTAGAAACATGTAAAAATGATGCAGAAAAACTGGTTCATGCATTTGTCACGTCTAGACTGGACTATTGCAATGGTTTGTTATCTGGGTGTCCAAATACTTCTTTAAAAAGTCTTCAGTTGATCCAACATGCTGCTGCCAGAGTCTTAACTGGAGTTACTGGGAGAGATCACATCTCTCCAGTTTTAGCTTCTCTCCACTGGCTCCCTGTCAAATCCAGAACTGAATTCAAAATCTTACTTCTAACCTACAAAGCCCTCAACAACCTAGCTCCATCTTATATTACAGATCTTATTGTTCCATATTTTCCTAACAGAGCACTTCACTCTCAGACTGCAGGTTTACTTGTGGTTCCTAGAGTTTCCAGCAGCAGAATGGAGGAAGATCTTTCAGTTCTCAGGCTCCTCTCTTGTGGAACCAACTTCCAGTTTCTGTCCATGAGGCTGACACATTGTCCAGTTTGAAGACTGGGATTAACACTTTACTTTTTCATAAATCCTATAGTTAGTGTTGTCTTGTTCTGCTGCTATAGACTTAGACTACTAGAGGACAAACTGACCTCATTTCTTAAATGAATTGTTAAAATTAAATAGTTTTCATTTGATACTATTTCTATCTTAACATGTGATTCTTGACCTGCCATTGTGTATCTGTTCCTACCAAACCCAGCCGGTCAAAGCAGATGACGCTTGTCCTGAGCCTGGTTCTGCTAAAGGTTTCTTCCTCATGAGGGAGTTTTGTCGCCTTCATGCTTGTTCAAGATGAGAGTTCTGTAATGGAGTTGAACTCAAAGCAGTCTGCTCCTCACATAAATAATGTTAAATTATTCATTTATATATGAAATAATTATTTAACAGAAACATTCATATATACTATAAATGTTTCTGTTCAGTGCATGACACGACTTCTGTTGTGACTTGGAGCTTTATAAATAAACTGAACAGAACTTTTTAACTACACTTTGGATACTTTTAGGTTTTTGCTATGGCTTTGCTAATTCAAGCTTTTAGCTGCAGTTTTGTGAATTTTTAGATATTTCTGTTTTGATGATTTTTAGTTTTTGTCTTGCTGATTTTAAGTAAGTTTTGAATTTTTAGATATTTCTGTTTTGATGATTTTTAGTTTTTGTCTTGCTGATTTTAAGTAAGTTTTGCCAATTTTATCTTATGGTTATTTTAACTTTAATATTTCATTGAGTTTATTTTTCAACAAACCAAACTGAATACTGTACAAAAATAACATTCCTGATAAGATACTCTGATGCATGCTCAATAATCCAGGTAGAAAAATCTAAAAAAGCTAAGTCTGGTCCTCTGGATCAGATTCCTGATAAGACTTTTTCTACATAGGACTACGGTATTTAGTAAAATGTTAACAT